>JAOEGS010058355.1:694-18484 GCA_025447755.1 Corythornis vintsioides
CCCCCGTGACTGTCTAATAGGCCGCACGTGGGCTAGTAGAGCGACCTGTGGGGGGGGGGGGGGCAGGTAAGGAGAAGGCAATGCCCTAGGGCAACCCTCAACTGCACTGGCACCAGTTGGGCTGGGGGACCAGGACCTGGATGAGCCCTCCTTTTGGGCACCCACTGCCAGGCACAGCCTGTGGCTATATCCCCAGAGGGTAGCTCTGCCACAGACTGCAATGCAGGATGTGGGTACAGTGCTGGTACAGCTACAAGCAGTCCCTGACCCAGGTACCAGGTTGAGAAAACAATGCCCCTCATCTGTGCCAGAGTCCCCTCACCCTGTGCCAGCTCACTCATGAGCCTGGGGACACCCAAAGGACTGCCAGTGCCTGCAAACCCCTCAGCCCTATGGTCAGCAGCTCCAGGGGTCTGTGGCAGGAAGCAGTAACAGGGAGTGATGAGGGAGCCAGATCAGAGTGGGACATGAGCTTGGGAGGGTGCCCCATGGATGAAGAAGGGCAGGGAATGTTACTGCAAAGCACCAGCCACTTCAACCTCTGCAAGGGCCAGTGAGATGTTGAGGAGGAAAAGCACTGAGATGGTGGGAGTTGAAGAAGCTGGGCAGTCCCCTGGACACCTCCAGCTGCTGGCTCTGTAGACTAGGGATGGTAAGAATGACACACCTGCTCCATGAGAGTGCCAAGGGGCTCACAGACTCAGCTGCTCCACCCAACCCCTCTTCCCCGAGTCCCCCAGAGGGGCACAGAAAAACACAACACCCTGGCTTGTTGGTGTAAGGGTATGATTCTACTTAGGGTGTGAGAGGTCCCAGGTTCAGCTCCTGGACAAGGCCTCCCTTTTGGGCACGCACCTTCCCCACTAGGGTGTGGGACTAGGTCATAACTGGGCCATATAGATGCCAGCAGAGCCTAGCACACTGGCCTCACTGACACATCCCTGGGAACAGAACAGACACCCAGACAGACACTGGCAGACTGTGGCTGGAAGCAGAAAGAGGCAGGGCTGGCAAAGGGCAGGCAGAGGCGGTGCTAGGAATTGCAGAGCAGGCGCTGCCGGCAGCATGAGCCTCTGGGCTCTGTTTCTAGGGACAGGACCCTGCTCACTGTGCTCTGCCCTAGAAGGGTGGCAGTGGTAGGTGAGGAGACTTGTCCATGTCCCAGCTCAGACCATGCAGGGGGATGTAGCTCAGCAGGAGTGTGCTCTCTTTGCTGTCTACTTTTGATCTCCCAGACCCCCATCCCTGTGAGCTGTGGGGCTGACAGAGACCCCATGCTCCCAGAAAAGCTCTGGGGCTTCCTGTGGGTACAACTGGCCTGGGGCCGATTCCTGGCACCCACAGTGCGCAGGCCCATAGCCCTTTGTCTCCACTGCCCAGGAACTATGAGGATTGGCAGTAAGTGAGGGCACTCACCCATGGTGCTCAGGGTATCTCTTCAGGTGAGCTTTGGTGCTGTGGTGAGCAGCCAGGCAGGAGCAGAGGGTGCCCCAAAGGAGGACTTGTCCCAGAATTGTACCTGGGACCTCTCTCACCCAAATCAAGTCCAGCTGACACCCAGCCCACATTCTGGCACCACGACCTCAGACACTGCACATCTTAACCAGTGCAAGTTCAAGCGGAGGCTGTCCCAGGTCACTACCGTCTCCTTCCCCTCTGCCTTCTGGCCATCAGCTGCTCCAGCTCCCGGAGGTTGTGGCACTGCTCAATGGTGGGGAGCCACATGGAATCTCAGGGCTCCTTGTGCCCCCATCCTTACTGCCCCCACTGTCCTGGGAATTCTCTGTGGTGCCCGGTGCATCCCGCACACAGCCGCAGCCCAGCTCTGCTCCCCAGATGCCACTGGCAGGCCCCATCCCCAGCAAGTGGCATCTGTCAGCCCAGGCTCCCTGCTCAGCAGTGCCCCTCAGCCCCAGTGCTCGGCACAGCAGGGGGGTGCCCGAGCATCTGGGCACCTCGGCTCGTTGGTCTAGGGGTATGATTCTCGCTTAGGGTGCGAGAGGTCCCGGGTTCAACTCCCGGACGAGCCCTCCCTTTTTGGAGGTTCATTGCACAGTTCATTGACTGGCTCACGCTGCCCCAGACAGGGCGCACACCCCACCTGCCCAGCTTCACCACGTGCTCTCTGATGGCCTGGTTCCACTAGCGCCCAGACCAACCTGCTGTCCATCATCCTCTGCAGAAAGCATCACACAACACCCCCCCACAGGTTTTGTTCCTCCGGTAGGGGGAAGGGGCTGGCAGGGCACTAGGGGACGCTGCTGCCTCTCCATCCCTAGTGGGCAGCATTGCCTGGGGCCGTGGTAGGCGGCTTGTGCATAGAGTCTCTGAGGACAAGGGCTACAGTTGGAGTTTATCAGCAGTGCTCTGGGAGGAGGTGAATCCGAGGATGCAAAAGGAGATGGAGATGCTGGGGATTGAACCCAGGGCCTCTTACATGCGAAGCAAGCGCTCTCCCACTGAGCTACATCCCCTTCACTTGCAGAATTGACAGGGTGTGCTGTCCCTGGCACCACAGCAGCAAGGATCCAGGTTTGCCAAAACCTTTTTCAACGAAGAAACACCACAGCCACACAACAGGGTGTTGTTTGCAGGCCGCTGGCAGTTGCCACTGCTGACCCTCATACGGTGGGTCTGTAAAGAGCAGCAGGGGTGCAGTCCCAAAAGGGGGGGGGGGGGGGGGCAACACAAACACACACACACACACCCACACACACACACACACAAAAAAAACAAAAAACCAAAAAAAAGACAAGGGCACAAACCAAAAAAGGGGAGGGGGGGTGCAAACAACAAAAAACAAAAAACCACACACAAACAAAAAAAAACAAAAACAAAAAAAAAAAAAAAAAAGAAAGAAAGAAAAAAAAAAGGTTGATCTAGGAGTTGAAGCCTGGATCTCTTGCACCCAAAACAAGAATCATACCTCTGTATTGGTGCTGCACCACAATGCACCCCCCCACTCCCATCGGCCCTGATAATTTCAAAGTATCATGGTATGTTAGGGATTGGAAGGGACCTCAAAAAAATCATCTGGCCCAATCCCCCTGCCTGAGCAGGATTGCCTAGATCAGGTCACCTAGGAAATAATCCAGGTAAGTTTTAAACACTTCCAGAGAAGGAGACTCCACAACCTCCCTGGGCAGCATGGAAAGTGCTCTTCACCATGAAGAAGTTTTTTTTCTAATATTTATGTGGAACCACCTGTGTTCTAGCTTGCATCCCTCACCCCTTGTCCACTGAGAAGAGCCTGGCTCCATCCTCCCAACACCTACCTTTTATTTATAAACCTTCATTAGGTCAGTCTCCACCAAGTCTCCTCAGTCTCCACCAAGCCAAAGAGACCCAGCTCCTTTAGCCTTTCCTCTTATACAATCAAATACAAATCATCTACCCCGGGGCACTCACAATCTGGTATTGTTTGATGACTGGACAGGTCGCTGCCCTCCCAGAGGGTTCTCATTACCTGGTCAGCAATGGATGAACACTAGACCAGCAGCTCACGCAGCTAGCTTCCCCCACGTGGAGACCTCAGCGCCGGGTAGCCCCGGGGAATAAGGCAGGTTTACGCTCTATCGCGTTTAAATAGCCCGCGATAGCTCGGGCACGCCTCCTCCTGCTCGCAAAGGCAAACAAGCGAGCCCAGCCTAGCCGCTGTCGGTGATTTACCAAGCTGCTGTTGCCTCCTCGCAGTGTAGCCATGTGAATTTTGCGTTAGGGATGTTTCTAAAGCTGTGGTTTTTCCCTCATCACACTCGCAGCCTGTGGTCCCAGGAGGAGACCCTGGCTAGTTTTGCCTGCAGGCAGCCCCTGGCCTTTTCTGGGGGATCTGGAAGGGGGGGGTTTCTCTCAGCTCCACAGGTGTCAGTGATGGCATTTTCGAGATGCAAAAGCTGGAGATGCTGGAGATTGAACCCCGGGCCTCTTCACATGCAAAGCAAGCACCCTTCCACTAAGCTACATCCCCTTTCCCTGGGGTATCTGGGTGGTTCATCCATGAGGATGTGATCAGACAGTGTGGAGCACCAACTTTATAGTGCTAGGTACCAGTGCCCTAATTCATGCCCTGGTTCTGTCACAGCCCCGTGCACCACCAGGGAAGGAGGATGTCCAAAAGTAAGACTTGTCTAGAGTTGAACTTGGGACATCTCAGAATGCAAAGTGAGAATAATACCCCTAAACCAACAAGCCAGGCTAGGACCTATATTCCTGTCCATGGCTCCTGTGCTCCACCAACCCATGGTGTTGGGCACAAGACAATGGCTCCTGGGTGTTCTTTTCTTCCATCACCACCCCTCAGATACCCATTTCACATAGTTCCAGGGCAAACAATCTTCTTTTCCCCTGCCCCACGCATGTTGGCATGGCTTTGGGACAAGAGACAGGAGCTGTGAGTGCCAGGTTACCACCAAAATCCCCAGGCTGTTCTTTATCCCAGGAGCTGCCAGCCTTGGGGGTCAGCAGGGTGCTGATCCCATGGTGAGGGGGCAGCAGGACTGGGAGGATGACTCTTGGGTAGGATGGGGATTTTTTTCTGGACAGAGATCCTGTGGGTAGGGCTGACTGTATCTACGCCTGGGTGGTAAGACAAGCTGCTGCAGGAGCACAGCTGGTTGGGGATCCCTCTCCGCATAGGACAGCCACAGGGACAACAGGGCAAAAAGCTGATTTTCAGACATCTCACCTGCAGTGAGACTCTGATGTTAATTATGTCACATTCCAGGCTGTGCCGGAGCAAGGGGCACATCCTTGGGGCACATCCAAACCCTGTGAGCTGACTCAGGGGAAGCAGGAGGATGGATCAGGCACAGACACCACTGACAAGCCTCACTCCTCTGTCCTGAAAACCATGGAGGAGCAGGGAGGAGAGGACAAAGGGAGTGTTGCCACTTCCATGATTTCCATGTCACATAACCCTCACTGCTGCTCAGCTCCTTCAGTCACACATCCAGTGCTAACACCCACCACCTCACACAGCAATAACCAGATCATCCTCCCCCTCTTCTGGAAATGTGCAGTCACCTATTTCACACCAAACATGAATTAAAAGCCTTGGAATATTTGTCTGAACAATTGTTGAGTTTGAAACACAAATCCACAAGTATTTCACTCTCACAACCTTGAAAGCCATTGGGATTTGGTCCCTGCTTTCACTGCATTCATCCCTGTCTCTCCCCAAGGGCTGCCCTCCCCTGAGGGAAAAGTTCAAAGGGGTTGTAGGACAGCCAGGAGCGGTGTCTGGGGATGATTTGGGCTGAGGGTGAGCCAAGGTGCTGATGGAACCAACAGGATCGCAGGCTTGTAAGGCCATGTCAGACCCATTCCCATAGGTAGCACCAGGAGGGCCAGACTGGGGTTGCCAGTGCTTTTTGATTTGCATAATTCTTCCCCCATGACTCACATGTATGGGTGGCCTGTTATTTTCCTGCTTTATGGGATTTCCAACCCTGGGGAAGAACTGGAGTCATCACCTGTCTGGCTTCCCAGGACGGCGCAGGGCCCTTGCCTGGCTCCAAGAAGCTGCATCAAGCCCTTGCCCTGCGGTCAGTCTGTGAGTGCCTGGGGTGAAATGTCCTCTCCTCCTTCTTATCCCAGCCATGCAACTGCTTTCTCTCCCCTTCCTAAAGCCTAAGAGCTGGCATCTTCTCTTCTTTGGTGGAAAATTGCAAGGCTTTGGTGGGTGAGGAAGGAGATTTTCCTTGGCAATCAAGTTTCTGAGTCTGCCATTCCTGCAGGCTCCCAGCTCCAGGGGCTCTCTCTTTACCTGACTGGCTCCAGGACACACGTCCCCAAGCACTCTGGACAGGAGTCCTTCCCTCAAAGAGGATGCTACCTGTTGAGGCCAGCTCACCCTCCCGGTGTCACCCTCAGCTTGGTGCCTGAATGCTGGGGTGGGATACACCAGCAAAGGCACAGGCAATTAATCTGTCTCTTCACTTGGTCTCACTGCTGTGAGTCACCAGGATTTTTGTCTTCTTACTTGGATGTGCAGAGATGCCACAAGTAGCTATGCTGGGCTCGTGTAGACCCAGCAATCACCCAGCCACCACCATCTCTATCACCACTCTGCCTGGGCCTTCTACTTGCTTGTTACCAGTTTTCTCTTTTCCATTACAACTCTCTAGAACTTTCCACTTGTTTCAAGTCAAACCATGACCATCCCTCCTCACTACCTCCTTCAAAAGGAGGTAAAGCACCCACCACCAAGTGAGATGCTGTCTGCTTTGATTTGCTTTCTCATGTATATACATGCAGAGAAACCTGAGCAAGATCACTTACCACACGTGGTTAAATTTACTCCAAAGAGGATACTGAGAATCCCAAGGCTGTGACCCCATAACAAGGAGCTACTCCATCACTTTCCCAGGCCAGTGTGTTTCATCTGGTCTCTGATGAGCTGGCATACCTCACTGTAATTTCTGCTGGTGTAGCTGACTTCACCAAAGCAAAGGACAGAAGAAAGAAAAATAAGGGGAATAGGGGTCTCTAGGAAGCAATTACTGCTGTGGGAGGAGGCTGCAGCAGATAGAAGGTGTCCTACAAGGACATGAGCAGGTGAGGGAAGATGTGAGGTGAGCAGAAGACATGAAAATCAACAGATGCAGGCATGGCTAAAGGGCTGCTTTTGTTCTAGCTCCAAGCTTTCCTAAGAAATGCTTCAGCTGCTGCTGCTGTTGAGAGCCATAAGTAGGCAATGCTGGGACCAAACCCCAGGACCCAGCTATTTCCCTCCATTTGCATCCTTCCACCTGCTAAGCATTAATTTTATCTCAGTCTTGGTATGTAGTTCCCTGTTTCTCAGCCTGTGGCTGCATTGTTTTTGCATGAACCTGTATTTTAGGGCCTGATCAACAGGTCCGTGGGGTCCTGCCCCGAGCAAGCGTTAGCTGGCAGGAGGATATGTAGTGAATTCAAGACAGCTTTTGAGCCAGGAGCTAAGACAGCACAGCTTCTAGCTGGGAGCCACAGTACCTGTGAGAGATAAGAGTGCCAAGTCCCTTAGGACAAGCATCCCTGCAGGGCACCCAGGTCGTTGTTGATCAAACTCTGTCTGCATTAGGTATAATAATTTTCAAGTCAACCTGCAGGAATTTTAGTCTCCTTTCAGATGCTTGGCTTCTCTGGGAAATGTTAGGATGCCTTTCCCCAAGGCACCTCCGATCAATCAGTACTCAGTCACGTGTCTCAGCAAATTTGGGCTCCCAAATGTCTGTATGTCCAGAGGAAACCTGGGTAACCCTGCATTGCATTTCACATCACAGATACCCCTCTTTCCCCGATGGGGCCAGGGATGCTACTGTAAGCATGGGCTTCAGGACAAGGTGCACCTGCATCCAGGGTGGGGTGCCATTCCCTGAGCCATTCTACTGAGCTAGCAGGGGGACATGGGTGTGTGGAGCTGAGCAGCAGAAACTCCCATTTCAGACAAAAAAAGAACCCTCCCCCTCCCAGCAACAAGTTGCTTCCAGAGCAGGTTACCCCTCCAGAGGCACCAGAGGTGCAAGGAACACCAGAAGACTCAGGCTATGATGTAGCATGACTTTAATGAGGAGAATGAATTAATTCAGAGTATAAGAAATGCATTTCCAGCTCTTGGTAAAGAAATGGATGAACCCCACTCCAGGACAAGCTGACTTCTGCAAGGTATTCCTCTGCCCCACTGCCCCATGACTATCATCCTCCATCTACAGCCTGCTATAAGCATTTTCTCCCAGCCCGCAGCAAATGCTGTGTAGCACCTACATGGAAATATAAAGTAAGGCTTAGAGAGAGAAAGGTATACAGAGGCATGGTCTCCAGTGACACACTCCCATGGTTCTCTTCCTTCTGGGTGGACTGCAGGTGGCCCCCACAGTCAAGAGTCCCATGGATGTTTCTTTAATCCTCTTCCCCAATCTTGGCCCTGAGCTTAATTTGTCCTTCCCAACACGGCTGCTCCACTGGCATGGACGGGAAGAGGTGACCATCAGGTACATCCCTACAGCCCGCTGCCCAGGCACAGTAGTCCCGCCTTCCCCACTCCCCGGGGATTGCTGGAGGCCACGGGGACCCCGCAGCACCGGAGGTAGCTCCCGACTGCCGCCGACGCTGTGGAGCCCACTGTTGTGTTCTGCGGGTAGGAGCTGAGAATGGGCCCGGGCAGGGTGACCACAACGGTGGGGGGCTGGATGACAGTGGTGGAGTCCCCGCAGCGGCGGAAGCAGGGCTGGTTGCAGCTGGTGGCCAGCGGCCGGGGACCGCAGGAGGAAGGCAGGCACAGGTCGTAGCAGGACATCGCTTGGCTAAGATGTGCACCTGAAAGCCAGAGCCAGGGCATAAATGCAAGGCAGAGGCTGGTCCATCCCTGCCAACTCCTCATTCAGCAGCTCCCATAATAAGAGGTGCAGGAGAGCTAGCTCAAGCGTGAGTTAGGATGGCTTAGAAACCCTAAGGGGAGGCTTTCCAAATGGGCAGGAGCCAGCTGCCCCTTTCCCTCACTCATAGCCCACACAGAAGTTTAGTTTGAGCTGCATATCGAGTGATGCTGGAGGCACCAGATGATGAAAACAGCCCCTCTCCTGCACGCAGCCTTCCCTTGAGCTGTCAGCACACCTTCAACAAGTGAAACACCCACTGAGATGTGTGTGGTTGTCTCAAAACCCACTTAAATCAATATAAGATGAGCAAGCTGGATTTAACAGGAGCTGAGCTATCTCATCCCAAAATATAAGGGACTTCTGGTGCCTTTACATAAACAGAAGCACATCAATCCCTGCAACCTGGGCACATGCTCTTCTGTATTTCCTTCAGTGAGGAACAATTCAGGATGCACCTGGCTACACAGGTAGCATAGTAGTTACAGATCCTGAAAACCCTGCATCTCACAGCCCCTTGCACTCTTCATTTTGGAGAAGAAAGACACCCTTCCCTGACATCCTCTGTGGGAGGGAGGGAAGCAGGTAACAAACCTTGAACTCCTGTGGAGAACGGGCACAAGGCATCGGTGAAAGCAACAGCTCAGTGGAAAGGAGACAGAGCCCTTCTCAACTTACCTAGACAGAAGTGGTGGTGGCAGCAGCTGGAAACAGGTGGTGGGGCTAGGCGCTGTGCAGGGTTTTATAGGGTGCCCCTGCCCCCAGGGGTTGAGTACATACCTTCTGCCTGAAACTCCCCAACAACTGGCTGTTTTCTCCTGGAAAGTTCTCCCAGCTGATTAAACAGTTCCCTCTTTCATCTGTAGTGTTTTGATTCCATTTAATACTGAGTAAGATTGAAATGATTTGAGCTACAGGCATTAATTAACTTCCCAAAGTACACTTACCTAAGGACAAAGTACATTTTAGGTCTTATGCCATCAGGCAGGAGAATGTTTCAGTGGAATTTAGGGCAGGCGGATCCCTCGTGCATCGCTCCCCCCACCTTCCTCCCCTCACAACTAATTCAGCTCCTCAGTTCACCTGAGGTGAGCTTGTGGATGGTGCCTGAACACAAGAAACAGGAGTTTTTAGGTAAACCCTGCCAAGTGGTCTCCTTGATGGCAGGAAGAACAGAGGGGTTGCAGGGGAAAGGGTGCTAAGGGACCACACGCAGCTGGGAGAGAAATCCCAGAAGGCATTTCTTCTTCCCCAGCTGCCCAGGTACTACAGATACAGATACAGATATGGGGACCTGAGCTACCCCAGCATGAGCAAATTGTTAATGCTGTTGGATCCAGTTAGGGGATTTTGCCTTTTGTTTGTTTGTTTGTTTTTGTTATTATTCCTTATGCCTGGGGCATGAATTCTGCTTGGAAGGCACATCAGCTTTTAAAAGCATGGGCTCTGGAGTCCACCCTTGAAGGTGATGTGCACCAAAAGTGACTGATAATGCACAGTGAGCTGATTTCAGGCACCAAGAGACTTTCCATTCTGCTCTCTGGAGCCCCCATGCTTTCTTGAGATGGAGTGACATTGTCAAGACATTTTTAATTACAGGCTGTGTTGTCTGTCACACAGGATGGCTGTGCCAGAAGCCTGTTAGCTGCTAAACAGCCAGGGAGTTGCAGAAGTTCTCACCTGTACTTAATTCTGAATCACCTGCATGTTGGGGAGATGGAGTCTCTGATGTGGTACCAGGTAGGGGAATGAGCCATCACAGACTCTAGGGTTAAGGAAAGTCTGAAGGTTTTTCATTTCACACCAGCAAGGCATGAATGGAGGCACAACCATAACCTAGCCTGGAGTAAACCATGACAGTAGCAGGGCGCATGTACTATGCATGCGTGGAGCTGGGGTTTCTCAGCATAGCTGTTAAAGACATGCTTTGTAGGGCTTTGAGGGACATTTTAGTTCCTAGGGTGACTTGACCTTGAAAAGCCCTGGTTGACAGCACTGAATTGTCCCTAGTGACTCCTCCCTGCCCTGTCTGCCAGAGCAAAAAAGGCTTTCAAAGGTGCTGAAGTCAAGCCCAGCTATTTTCAACATGATTCTGGAAGGGGAAAGAGAAAATCAGCTTTGTCAAGGTGCAGTGAGATGTGCTTCAGCCAGAAGTGACCTTGCACCCTGATGAAGTAAGGCAGGAGGCAGTGGAGTCATCACAACCTCCTAAATGTCATTTTGATGAGCTTTTATTCTAAGCTTTACCTTTCTGAGGTTTCATTTTAAGTTTTATCTTGTTACTTTTTGCACCATGCAGGAAAAAACAGATGATGGCACAGGTCCACCTCGGACCCACAGCCCAAGAATTAAACCCTTCTTTCTCCAGTCAGGGTTTCTTGCTCTTCACTTATCATCTTCCATCTCTATTTTGTTTGTGTGTGTGCGTGCCTCTCTGCACTCCTATGACCCCAGGGAAAGCAGCCCTCCCTGGGGAACTGCCTTACAGGTTTCTAGACACAGGCTGGAATTTGAAGACTCACCATATGTTTCAGTTTTGCAACTGAGTTTAAATACTTGAGGTTCTGCTCACATCAGGCCATTGGATCCCAGAAGATGTGGTGATGTTTGAAAAAAATGTGTGGGGATACTTAGGGGAGGGCAAGTTGTTGAATGTGTTTGGATCTGTGTACTGAAACAAATCTTTTGCCTGGAGAAGGGGGCAGGGGAAACAAAAGCCACATGTCAGAAAGTTAAAACAAGCAGATTTACACGAATCTGAGATGAAATGACTGAGATGAAACCAAAGAAAAACCATAGGGGAAAGAGCCTTTCTTGGAAATGTAGATATGTGGGAAAAAGACAAGGACTGTTTTCTTCCAACCCCTATTCATTTCAGGGAATTAGAACTTTCTCCTTGGGATGTGACTTTCTCTGGAGGAAACACAAAACTGAAAAAAATGTCACCAAATAACTTCTGCAATGGATGGAGGATGTATGGCTATTTCAGTCCTGGCTCTTCCTGCAGGAAGAGAAACATGGCCCAAGACTGGGGTTTGTTATTTCCCTTCCCTTCACCAGTCCCATCAGCAATTTGCAGCTCCAATTTCACTGCTCTACATTTTGATTTCCAACAGCCCAAGGGCCAGGTGTCTCTGAGACTGGATGGAGAGTGGAACATTGTCCCTGCTCTAAAATTTCTCCTAAAAGCCACAGGTGAAGGCACAGTTTGTAGCAGCAGTAGACTCGCTTCATCCTATCTCCAAGGAACACTTGCATCCAAGTGTAATCACCTAGGGCTTGCCCAGGGCTGGCAGCAGGACGCAGAGGGACTACCCCCAGGTGTCCAATGGGCCAAATGGGACACCCTGGTGCCAGGAGGCAGCATCCTGTCGCAGGCAGACCTGGGTGGCTGCCCTTCTACAGCAGCCATGAAGCATCCTTGGCTACCTCCACCCTTGCCAAGGCAGTCTCGAGGTGCTTCAGGGACACCATGTGCAACCCAGGGAGTGGAGCCCAGTCAGTGCCGCTGGGGAGAGCCAGTCTCTGGCTGCCGTGTGCCACCCTGGGGCTGCAGATGATCCAGTTTCATGCCGCCACACGTCTCCTATAATTGCCAGGTCCCTGGGTGGGCTGATGCTCCAAAGAGTCACTGAGGTGGACGTGTCAAACCCAGAAGGCCTTGCCACTATGCACCAAGGCCATGGCACATGTGTGCCAGGGCAGACACAGCCCAACAGAGTTGAAGGGTGTCCCAGGGGAGTCAGCTTATCTCCTCTCTCAGCTACCTCTGCCCTGTGAGTCCCCAGGTCCTATCCTGCTGCAGCAGCTCCCCTTGACATGCACCACTACCCAGCAGAGCCTGCACCCACTGCCCCTGCTCATTTCACCATATCCAGCTGCAGTTGGTTGTAACTCCTGTGCACTGAAATCCATGTATTTCCCCCAGGAAATCTCCCCCATCCTCCATCTTGCATGGCATCTGGTTGTCCAGGCACAGACTGCTTTTCCCAGGGCAGCATTGCTGTCCAAGCACTGTGGCACCTCAGGGCAGGGGGACAAGACAGGGCTGGTATTTCCCTACAGCTGGAACACTCTTTCTGGCTCAGGGAAGGTGAGAGGAAACAGCTCCCATCTGGTTCCCCAGGGCAGCTTTCCCTGTGGAAGGAAGCATGGCTAAAAAGCCAGCAGAGGTCTGACAGTTTGGGCAGCTAAGCTGGAGAGTTCTTATCTTGCTTCTAAGCCAGGGCACCACTTGATCACATCTTCATCTGTGGAACAACAGAGTGGGAACAGGGAAGACACTTTCAGAGCTGGCACAACATGTTTCTCTAGCTATGCTGAAGCACAGACATGCTCTTGAGAAACACAAGAATTCCCTCCCTGCAAGACTGCCAGGATTTCAGCAGTTAAATCCTCCAGGCAGATGTGAGTTTTTTTAATCTTTCTTCTTCATCATGCAGTAGCTCATCCTCTCCTCTGCCCAGAAGCCTCCACTTACAGCACTGCTGTGGACATAGGAGGGGGCAGCCATCCACACAGCAGCTGCTCCAGTCTCAGAAAAAACACCTCTGGGATGTGGTGATAGCTCAGCCAGATCCATCTTTGTCCAGCAATGGCTTTAGCCATCCCATCAGCACCATGGGCATGCCCAGGGCTTGTGTATGAGATGCATAAAGGAATAAATTGACTGACAGAGAGCAGAAGAGAAAAAAGCATAGTGTAGACTCAGGGGGTGCCCACACTGCTGCCCAGCCAGCTTGTTGCTGAGCTTCTCAAACCATGCTTCGTCTCCTGGAGGAGCTGTAGTTGGCTGGTCAGTGGTTTCAGGCAATGATACCAGCACAGGGACCTGCTCAGAAAGGCAGTGCAGGTCCCTGAGCAACCAGGAGCAGGTTGGGGAAGTGGGAGCAGAAAGCCAGAGACAAGTGTGTATTTAACACAACAGAGAGAGGCGGGAGGAAGCCAGACATGCCTGGGGCTGCAGCAAAAGCCTCCCCTTAGACAGGGGGTCACCAGAGGCCCGACGAGGGTGGGATTCGAACCCACGCGTGCAGAGCACAATGGATTAGCAGTCCATCACCTTCACCACTCGGTCACCTCGTCCCTTGTTTCAGCTCATTTTGGGGACTTTTTTTCCCCCTTTTTTTCAGCAAAGGGTGCAAACCTGTAGTTGTGCATCCTCTGTAGAGCCAGGATGAGCAGGCAGAGCCCTGGCAGCCATCCTTTCGGTCACACGCTGCCAGGCACAGGCCCTGTAGGGATGTGGCACAGACAGAGCGATGTTACAGGGCTCAGGGGATCAGGCAATTTCCCCAGTACTCCTGACAACATTTCCTCCAAGCTCCTTGGAGAAGAGAAATACGGTTTTCCAACACTCCACAGGACTTGGGCAGGGGACGTAAGGGGCCATGGGCATTTCCCTTCAGACTGTGGGTGCCAGGAATCAGCTCCAGGCCAGTTGTGCCCACAGCATACCCCAGAGCTTTTCTGGGGGCCCCGTCAGTCCCACAGCTGGCAGAGTAGACAGCAAAGAGAGCACACTCCTGCTGAACTACATCCCCTGCATGGGCCAGGCTGGGGCACGGACAAGTCCCCTCACCCACCACTGCCACCCCCCTGGGCATTTCTCACTGTGCTCTGCCCTAGGGTCCTGCCCCCAGAAACAGAGCCTGGGGGCTCACACTGCCCAGCACTGCCTCCACCTGCCCTTTGCCAGCCCTGCCTTCTTCTACCTCATCTGCCACCATGTGCCCACTGCCACAGCCCCGGCAGCACCTGCCTCCTGGGTCTGCGTGTCTGTCCTGTCCCCAGGGCCGTGTCAGTGAGGTTGGGTCAGTGTTCCAGGCACTGCTGGCATCTCTATGCCCCAGTTATGGCCCAATCCCACGCATTAGTGAGGAAGATGCCCAAAAGGGAGGGCTCCAGGCATCTCTATGCCCCAGTTATGGCCCAGTCCCACTCAACAGTGGGGAAGGTGCCCAAAAGGGAGGGCTCGTCCGGGAGTTGAACCCGGGACCTCTCGCACCCAAAGCGAGAATCATACCCCTAGACCAACGAGCCGAGGTGCCCAGATGCTCGGGCACCCCCCTGCTGTGCCGAGCACTGGGGCTGAGGGGCACTGCTGAGCAGGGAGCCTGGGCTGACAGATGCCACTTGCTGGGGATGGGGCCTGCCAGTGGCATCTGGGGAGCAGAGCTGGGCTGCGGCTGTGTGCGGGATGCACCGGGCACCCCAGAGAATTCCCCCACTTCCCAGGAAAATGGGTCAACACAAATGGGAACAGAACGATGTGGGGGTGGGAACAGGGGGAGCCAGGGGTGCACAGGGAGCCCCGAAATACCCCAGGAAGGGGTTGTGGTGGCCAAGGGTAGGAGTGGGACAGGTCTCAACAAGATTTTCCAGGTTTTTCAGACCTGGAAGAGGTCGGGAAGTGGCATTTTCCTGGGATGCTGAGTGGACTCTCCAGTACCATCCTGTGCCACTTCCCCAGGGAGCTGGGGGAGCTGATGGCCCATGGGTAGAGGGTAAGGAAAGGACAGTGCCCTGGGACAGCCCCCAACAGTGTTGACACCAGTTGGGCTGTAGAGCCCAGGGCTCTGGGGTCGAGGACAGGGGTGGGGGCCAGCTGGTCACTCTGACTCGTTGGTCTGGGGGGGTATTTTGCTTCGAGTGAGCTAGGTCCCAGGTTCACCTCCTGGATGAGCCCCCCTTTTGGGCACCCATGTCTAGTCACAGACCCTGTGGTGAAGGGGCAGAGATGTGGCAATGCTGAGAGGCACAGGTGGCCCCCCCATCTCTCCTGCCATCATTCACCAAAAGCCCTGTGGGGAAGGAACACAAAACCTCACAGCTGCTGAGCAGGGGAGGGAAAGAGCTGAAGGCATTTCTCTGCAGTCTGCAGGTACCTGGAATCATCCCAAGGCCACAGGATGCCCCAGGACTTTTCAGGGGGGTTTCAGGGACTCTGGTAGCCCTGGATCCAGAAGAAATGCAGTTCTGGGAAATCAAAAGTAGATGGAGATGCTGGGGATTGAACCCAGGGCCTCTTACATGCAAAGCAAGCGCTCTCCCACTGAGCTACATCCCCTCTATTTGGCAGTGGGTAGGCAACTGGGCAAATCCCCTCACCTTCCATCATTGCCCCACTGTCCAGTGTTCACCTTGCTCTGCACCAAGGGTCCCAAAACCTTTTTTTTTCATTTCTGCTCCTAAGGGCCTCCACCCACGCTCACCTGTCCCACTCAAACACTCTGCCCATCCTCCCATCCCCACTGCATGAGGTTCTGTTGCTCTCCCACCACGCTGTCCCACTGCAGCCTTGCATATCAGCCAGGGAAGGCAGGTGCCCAAAAGGGAGGGCTCGTCCGGGAGTTGAACCCGGGACCTCTCGCACCCGAAGCGAGAATCATACCCCTAGACCAACGAGCCAAGGTGCTGCAGGGAGGCAGCAAGCTCCCATTTGAGCTCCAGTACTCAGGGAACTGGTTTGAGTAGTAATGGACTTGTGGAAGTTCTTTTTGGCCTGAGTGGATGGATACCTAGATCTTCATTTACCCTGGCCATGGGGCTGGCACCTGGACATGATCATGGGCTGTAACTGCTCTGGCCCCAAATGCCATGGAGACAAGAGGACCAGGATGGGCAGCAGGAGCAAAAGGAGCAAGAACCCCCCTCAGAGTACAGACATGTAGCTGAGAGGGAAAGAGCTTGCTTTGCATGTAAGAGGACCTGGGTTCAATCCCCAGCTTCTCTATCTACTTTTGCCTCCTTGGACTCACCTCCTCCCAGGGTGCTGCTGATAAACTCCAGCTTGAAGACATCCTCAGACTCCCAAGCAAAGCTGCCTCCCATGGCCCCAGGTAGAGCGTGAGGCTGCCCACTGGAGCATGTAGTGAAGCTGGGGAGGTGACATGTGGGTGATCCAGTGGGTGGCCACTGAGGCTGTGTCCAGCTGTGGGTGCCCAAAAAGAGAGCTATATGTCAGGGAGTTAGTTAAATCCAGGGTGCCACAGTTTCACCACTGTCCAGAGAAAGTAGAGAGGCAATTTCCTGGGCCTTCTATTTCTTCCTCCCTCCCTCTTCAATGCCCTGGAGCCATCAGCTCACAAGGGATGGATGGGGGGTGCCCTGGCCCCCACCCATCCAGCTGTGAGCAGGATTCAAACCTGCACAGAGAAACCCTATTGGATTTCAAGTCCAACACCTTCCTCCCTTGGCCATCACAGCCCCTGCTCCCCCTCTCTTGGGTGGGGACACCCCAACATTGGCCTGGGGTCTGTCTCCAGGGTAAAAATGCTCCCCAGTTTGGGGTGGAGGTATCTGGACAGTGCCTGTACCCCTTAGCAGCCCCATTATGGACATGTGTTGGGATTGGGAAAAAGGAACAGACAGGAGTATTTGCCCATGACTGGGAAAAATTCCAGGTGCCACAGAGAGCAGGCACCAAAGGGATGCATCCTCCAGTGATGTCCATGAGAACAATTGCTTTCACTGGGAAAAATCAAATGGAGATGCTGGGGGTTGACCCCAGGGCCTCTTACATGAAAAGCAAGTGCTCTCCCACTGAACTATATGCCCCCTGCCTGTGGGTAGGGCTGTGCCCAGTGGTCCCTGCTAACCCCTGTGGGCCAGTTGTCCCCATGGTCACTGAAGCCAGGGCAGGTATGTGCTGTGGCCACTTCCAAAAGCCTGCCCAACATTCAGAGCACAGTAAGATGGACTTCCCTGCTCCACACTGGGCCAGGGACAAAAGGCATCATGAGTCACGCTCTCCAACCCCTGTAACTGTTGCAGAGAGATGTAGAGAGTGCATTGGGGTGCAGCACCCCAGCTTGTTGGTCTAGGTTTAAGTTTCTCACTCTGGGAGATTCAGCTCCCAGATGAGGCCTCCTTTTGGCCACCCACCTTTTCTGCTTGGCACAGGGGACAATGGCATAACTGGAGCACAATGAGTCAGTGCCATGTTCTGGCTGAGAGTGTTCCTCATGGGCAGGATGAACCCTTGAGATCCAGCAGCATGAGCCCCAGGGTCTCTTTTTTGGGTCAGGACCCTGGGGGCAGAGCAGAGTGAGTGGGCAAAAGGATAGCTGTGGAGGGTGAGAGGCCTGGTTTATGCCCCCATGCAGGGGGATGTAGCTCAGTGGGAGAGCACTTGCTTTGCATGTAAGAGGCCCTGGGTTCAACTCCCAGCATCTCCATCTATTTTTGTCTCCTCAGATCTCCATCTCTCAGACCCCCCAGAAAAACCCTGGGGCAGCCTGTGGACACAGCTGGCCCAGAACTGAGAGGACGGTTCTGGTGCACGGTGGGTGTCTATCTACTGTGCCAGGAGCTCTGAGAGAGGAAGCTGCCTCAGTGGTGTTTTCAGTGTAAAGGAACATTTCAGATCACCAAGTCCAGCCCTTGGGCCAGAAGTGCAACTCACTGCTAAACTTCAGCACCACCTCTCCATGGC
>JAOEGS010060171.1:0-18283 GCA_025447755.1 Corythornis vintsioides
CCCAGGATCCATTGGCCTTCTAGGCCACAAGGATGCATAGCTGGCTCATGGTCATTTTCATTTCATTTACAGAACACTTGATTAAATTATCTAAAGTACAAAACCTAAAGCTGCAGCAGTGAGATGGTGCTGTCTGTGTGAGCCTGCAGACACACCACACTGATGGCCCTCCACTATCTGCTATTTATTTCAGCCACTGTTCAAAAGCCTATTTTGTACATGAATCTGAAAATATAGGTCAGTGATACCTGACAACTTGAGAAGCAGTAGGATACCTGCACATTTGTATAGGTGTGAGCAGGGGAATCAATTAGAGGAGAGAAAATGAAAGCAGACTGGAGATGGAGGCCACAGGTGAGAAGGCAGGGGGTGCAAGGTAGGAACAGGCACATACATGAAGCCAGGTGAGCAAAGAGAACTGAAACTGCAGAAATGACACTGAAGACAGCAAGACAAAGTTAGCAGAAAGATATCTGAAGTAATTAAACCCGTGAAAGATTTATCAAGAGATTTTTTAAAAAATAATTAAAAACTATTTAGCATGGTACAGTGGAACTCATTGGCTTGGATGTGGAGCCTGCTCTCTGTGGGGACAAAATCACAAATCTGTATTTCACAAATTTTAGTTAATGTATTTAGTCAGACAGCAGACAAGTCAAACACTCCTAAATGAACATTTCTTTCCTGTGTCCTGCTTCCTTGTGCTCTCATATATTCTGAAACCTCAGTACTCCACACGTTTTTCTCTACTTTTCATGGCTCCATCCTGGAGGTGCTGCCTGCCTTCCACTGCAGCTCCAGGTTAAGATGGAATGGGATTTCCCCAGAGATTTGCCCAGACTACACCCTAAGCAGCCAGAGGGCTCTTCTGAGTGACACCCAACCCTCCCCTGGGCTCTGAACACGGTGCTTTTGCAGTCCAAGGGAGCAAGAAACTAGGACCAGGAATCAATACAACCCATTTTAACTATCACAAACCACCTGGTAATACCTTGTTTGTATTTCTTGAACGACTGACACAAGAAACACTTATTTCATTCCAAACAATAATTCGCCACAATCAGAAAGAGCACAGTTAGGGCAACACCATCTCCCAGCTGCTGATTACATCAAAGGTTTGCAGCACAAATTCAATTTTATGATGTTAATCTCAGCCTGCCACTCAGAAATTTTCTCTGAGGGATATGATTTTTCTCTGGATTTCATTTTAAGAATGATTTTCTTCTTTTACAATCAATAAAGATATGTTTTCATCAAAAGACTAACTTGGCAGAATTCAATTGGCCATCTCAAAACCTTTTGGTGACACAATATCAATTAAACTATTTTATGCTGCACCTAAGCTGGAAAATGGTGCAGTGACATCATCAACACGGAACACTTATATTTTATGCACTGTCCTAAGGTACAGTAGAATAATCTTCATGCCCTTGAAGTTACTGTTTTACCCCACAAACCATGACATTATTTTCAACTTGCTAAGACACGTGTCATGAGCTGCTCTTTTGCCAAGTAAGAAAATTTAAAAGGCATGCAAAGTTATAAATTCCCACTTTCTTTCACTGCCATTAAAAGCTTCATTGAACTAGCCAACTTAAGTTATATATATCAAGGATCCTATATATATACAAATATATTTGAAAAAGAACCACATTATGTAAGTGGAGTCATAAAAGATGTCTTTAAAGAACAAACAACAACATTCCTTTTTACTGGCTGAAATAGTGTCTGATTGTCCAATCAGCCTCAAGAATAATTATCTACAGGAAATTAAATGCTGCTTAAACACTATATAGAATTATTTTCCACTTCCATAGCCTAAAGCATTCAGGTCTTAGGACGTTAACAGACTTCCCACAGATTCAAGCAAACATCACATATAATACACAAGAGTTTTGATCAACTTCCAATTCTGAAATATCACAGTTTCTGTACTGAACTAGCCATAATTAAGCCTACAGTAGTCATTTTCATTTACACTGTTTTAACAAAAGAGATATAAAACCTGGAAAAGTCAACACATATGAAAACTAAAAACCAAACCAAACCAAACCAGAAAAATAACAAAAATAACTGCGAGGCAGTGAAAAGCTTTAAGTCACTTCTTGTGTCTTCCTTAAGTGACCTTGAACTCATTTAAAAGAAAAAAACACCGTTGATTAGCAGTGATGTTTTTGATTCTGCTTACACTGCACTCTCGAATGTTTAAATAACAAACAAAATTGGAATCCAATGCTGGAAATAAAACAACAAAACATTTCATCAGCCTTTGGGTTGTTTTTTTTTTTGGATAGCTATGTAATAATTACTAATCAGTGGGTATAATCAATTGCACCATTAACCTTTCCAAACTCTGACAGAAACGTCTTTTTTTTTTTTTTTTCTCTTTTTCTATTTATTTGAGTACCAAATAGACCTAGGGCTCCTTCCTCTACAGAGTGTTCTTCACTATCAGGCATGCAGCTGTTTAGTGTAAACAACTCCCAACTATTTATTATGTATACACAGGCAAATTAGCTTAAGAAAGAAGACAGTGTTCATTATGAAGCAGTACCAAGGTCCAAAGTGGATTCAAGGCATTGCAATGCACACACTGCAGTTTAGGGAGGTTTTAATAGTAAACTTCTCATTTTAACACTAAAAAAAATTAACGAGCAACACCTACTCGTCATGTAATCAATCCTCATCTAAGAAAGAACAAAAGCCACACCAGACAACAAAGCTCAGAAGCCTTCAGCAGAGCTCTGTGGCATTAGTGCTCTTCTGGGCTCCCACAAAACCCAACCCAGCTCTGGGGCATTAGTGCTCTTCTGGGCTCCCACAGAACCCAACCCAGCTCTGGGGCATTAGTGCTCTTCTGGGCTCCCACAGAACCCAATCCAGCTCTGGGGCATTAGTGCTCTTCTGGGCCCCCACAGAGCCCAACCCAGCCTCGGGGGCTTGCCCAGACAGTAGGCTGCCCAGGCGCGCTCCCGCTGCCCGCACACCCCGCGCAGTCCCCGCACACCCCGCGCAGTCCCCGCACACCCCGCGCAGTCCCCGCACAGTCCCCGCACCCGGCCCACGGCTTCTGACGGAGGGGCGAGCCCGCCTGCTGCCACCACTCTGCACGGCACGGACCTGCGGCCGGGGAGGCCGGCACAGGACCTGGCACAGGGCCGGACAGAGCGCGGACAGAGGAGTCAGCACGGGAGCCAGCACAGGCGAGAAGGTCGCGGGGTGTAACCGGTGACCGCGGGGAGCCGTGGCCGGAGCCGGGCTGAACAGGCCTTACCTCCCGCGGCTCCCAGGCAGCAGGACAGAGCGACCAGCGGCAGCTAAAGCACTAGCAGCTTCCCCCGAGGGCAGGGAGCTGGTTCAGATTTTAGCTCTCTCGGGAGCGGCTACACCCAGCCCCGCTCCCGCCCCTCCCGCGGCGGCCGGAGCCAGGGCAGCGCTGAGCCGGGGGGAGCTGCAGCGCCCCGGGCCGCCCGCAGACGCGTCCACACCCGCCGAAAGAAGCGGTTCAGGCGGCACCTTTCTTCCCTGAGAGCTTAGGGCGAAACAGAGACAAAAAGTAAGGTCCCCGAAAAAAGCGTTAAAGCCGGGGAGGAGGCCGGGCACAGCCCACCCGCGGTGGGGCTGCCAGCTGAGGGGCCATAGTCAGCCATGAAGTACAGAAAAAGTATTCAGACGGAGGGACTGGGGGGTGCCAGGGGGAACTCTCAGCAAGAAAGATCTTATAAAGTGTAAAATATAAAGCAATAAAATATTATAAATAAATATAAATATAATAATTATAAAGCAATCCGTGGTGGCACTTGTATAATTTGAATAATGGACGTAAGGGCCATCGAAGGGTACTGCAGATTTTAAGTGTGAAGGGCTTGATGTTTTTCCTCCAAAAGGCAGGAAAATGGGACAGAGTTGCGTGTGCAGATACGTTTCGGGTGTTGAGGGACAAGCCCGACTGGCACAAGCAATGCGGGTTGCACGAAAGTTTGGTAATGGGCATAAGAGAAGGCAAAGAACAAGGATCCTAAAGTGGAACCTCCCGAGGCTCTGGGATCCTCCACTATCCCCTTTTCCTCCGCCCCTACCCCCCAAGATGCTACCGCTCCCCCTGCCCCAGCTCCGGGGGCTCCGGCACCGCGCCTCAAGTCCCTTCCACTCCCCCCTCCAAAGGCCGGGGAAGGAGACTCACATCACGTCGAGAGCTGGGAGTGAGATCCTAGGAGACCGGCGACATCTGCTGGCCCCGCTGCGGAAGACAAAGGGCCTCTTCATAAAGAGAGTCAAGGCTCCGTTTTCGGCTGCAGACCTAGATTCATGGAAAGAAGTAGTTAAAGAATACAGAGGTGACACTGCAAGAGTGGCCAAAATATTTTAATTGGTTGTTAAGAATCACCATCCAGATTGGGCAGATCTGGATCTAATGTCTGAGACGAGAGAAAATGAAAAGCAATTGGTATTAAAAGCAGCAAAAACACCTGTGCAAGCACAGGGGACAGCAGGAACACTGGGGGGGATGGGACACTGTAGATTACCATCTTCCTCTGAATGACCCCCAGGGGGGGTTTCTGCTGATTATTGATTAGATACAGGGATTGGTCAAAACGGGGGCTAGAAAATGCAGTCCTTAAGTTTATTAATGATTTAACTTCTTATGCTGTGAAGCAGGGACTAAAGGAGACCCCTACCAAATTCATAGACAGGCTTAGAAATGCTGTGAGAAGGTGCGTGAACCTCGGTCCTGCATCTGAAATCAGGCAGCAGTGACTGGCAAATGTGGTTTTAGGACAGTCTGATATCAAAAAGAAATTCCAGAGGTTAAAGGAGAACCTAGGTGTGGTTTTTGCACACCCCTACACCTGGGAGCCCATTCACATACCCAAGAAGTATGGACCTGCCACCTTAGGTTTAGGCAACATTTGTTTTTAAACAGTCAACAGAGAGAACTGAAAACACCTAGGAACTGCTCCCCAAGGAAAGCTACTAGCCCTGAATTCTCATGCTCACCCTCACCTACCACTGGCAGCCCATTCACAGCCTCAGGAAGTATGGACCTGCCACCATACTTAAGAGTTTGGTCTGTAAATCTGCCTTATTATGTCTAGCAATGAGCCAACACTAAAAACTGGAAAAACCTAGGGATTGCTTCCTAAGGAAAGCTGCATGCCCTAAACTCCCATGTGCACTCTCACCTATACCTGGCCATTGAGAGCCTCAAGAAGTATGGAACCTTAGGATATAGGACTGAGGAGGTTGTTCTGAAAAATATGCCTTTTTTTTTTTTTTCCATAGAGACAATATTCAAAATTGAGTTTAATTAGAGAACTCCAAAGCCTTGTATTCTCCATCCTCACAAGCCACTGGGGAGACAGAGCTGGTGCTGAGGCTTTCCAGCCAGCATGGCCCAGAGAAGACTGGGCAGCATCACAAGCATCAGGACCTCAAGGATGGCATTGAACTGGAGCATGGCACTGAACTAGAGCAGGCACATGCTTTTTCATTAATTCTCCTCTTCCATTGCTTCGCCCAAACGCTCGCAACTCTGGCACGGCTCGGGCTGCGCAGGGTGGATAATCTGCTATTTACGGCTGTCCCGTCAACACCGTGGCTTTTTCTTGTCACCACAATAGCCCGGGTCCTGCACAGGGGCAGAGGTTTAATTGGCCAGGCAGGAGGATCTAATGAGTGGATGCTGACATCAAGGCCATAGAGCTTCTTCAGAGGAAAGAAACCATCCCATGTTGAGCGTTAACAGAAATATATTTTTCCCAGTCATTTTAACTGCCTAAAGAAAGAAGACAATGGTACAGCTTGTTAAGAGGAAAGAATTTCTGTAGAACTTAATCTTTCAGTGTTTTCCTGTTTCCAGCAGCAGTTTGCCATTTTAAGACCTTACATTCCTCTACAGGATCTATAAGCAGTGAGACCATCTGTCTCTACCAGCAGAACCAGGATCAGAAGCTCAAATGGGGAATTGTTCCAAGGCCAGTGGAAGGTTTTCTTGTGTATTACCATTCTCTGAGAATATTCTTTCTACTCTTCCATTACCAAAACCCTCATTTTGGGGCAATCCCCGGTATCAGCCCATGCCGAGGGTCTACGGATGGAGACCAGCCCTGTGGAGAAGGACCTGGGGGTGCTGGGGCATGAAAAGCTAGACAGGAGCCAGCCAGTTGCACCCCGGGCTGCACCCCCAGCAGCGTGGGCAGCAGCAGGGGGATCCTGCCCTTCTGCTCTCAGTGCTCTGGGGAGATCCCCCCTTCTTCTGCAGTGCAGAAACCCCAAACCTGAAAGGAGGTCTTTATCTGACCAGGAGCAGATTTTCTCTTTAGAATACAGACATGTTCTGGAAGTGCACATACCTTTTCAAACCCAGAAATAAATGTTGTACTGAGGTTTGTAGTAAATAGTTAAGATATTCCTTTCCCACATTCTTGAGAAGTGAATCTGTGAGGTAAGGGGACACAGAGTCCTCCAGAAAAGTTTTTTTCTTCTTCCTGGGGGGTTTGGAGACTTCATCCTTTCCCTTCACAGCTGAAGAACAAGAGCTGCTGTCTGCTCCATGCTGCTGCTTTTGACGCTTCCTTTTGGAAGAGCCAGGGGTGACCTGTTTGGACCTCTTCTTGATATAGCAAGGAAGGCAGGGTGAAAGGTGGGCAGTGGAACCATCGGCCAGGGGAGAGGCTGGGAGCCAAGGGGCTGAGCTGAGGATGGAGCCGAAGGCAGGAGGCTTTTCAGGATTTGGGAGTTTGAGAGAAGATGAGGACGACCTGAAGAACAGGAAAAGAAGTTAACATGATTTGAAAGCCAGGCCAGGAGTCCCTCCCTTCCTCCCCATTCTGAGGTGCACAAGCACAGCACCCAACTGCTTCCATCTCCACCAGGAGATCCAAATGGCTCCTCATTGCTGTGCAGGAGCCTGGCAGGGGCTGGCACTGCTTACCTCGACCTGCCAAAAGGCTGGGCAGTGGAGCTGGCGTGGCTGGTGTGCTTGGCACGTTGTGGGTGAGGTTGTGTGTGGCGGTTCCTTCTGCTCGCCTTCACCTGGGTGCTGCCCTGCAGTTATTGACATAAACAAAAACTTGGTGGTCTAAAGAAAAGAGGTTTCCGTGAGCTAAGAGGAGAAAATAAAAAGGGGACCCCAGAGAAAGGGGAGGGAGGAGCTCCATTCAGCAGCTTTGGCCCTGTCCTAAATGGGCTATGGGCCACGGGGACTCCAATCTCCTCTGGCCCTGGCAGCTTCTTCCCCGGCAGCAGGTCTGCTCTCTAGACAAACTAAACTCACCACTAAACCATGTCCCTCAGCATCAAATCTCCACGGGGGGGCTTTAGAAGCCCCTCCAGGTATCACGGGTACTCCACCCTTGCCCTAGGAAGCCTAGGCTGCCCTAGGCACCCCCCAGTCCTGCACAAGGAAGCAGGAGATGTTTCCCCTGCGTCCCTCAGGGATATGAACGACAGCAGGGACCTGGCCCCGCATCCCGACCCAGGGCAAGGGCACAGCTGCTGCCACAGCCCTGGGGTGAGGGGCTGTCCCCACCCACCTCCAGCACGTCAAGACACCCAGCATTCGCTCTGCACTGGCCCCAGCACCAGCCCCAGTTCAGAAGGCACAAGACACCTACGAAAGACTCTGGGCAGAAGCTCGGAATCACCATCTTGGCAGACAGCACCAGATTCTTGGCGGGTGGAGGGGATGTGGTGCTGCTGAGCTCCAGCGCGGCATGGGCCAGCAGCAAGGATTTCCCTTTCACCAGCTTGGAGTCCTTGGGCATGTCTGGCTGGTCGTCGGGGAGCTCTGTGCCACAGCCTGTGTCCTTAGTGCCACAGAAACCGTTGCCTCTCTTCCTGGCCTTCCGGGGCACCTTGGCTGGTGTCCCCGCCGTGCCATGTGCTGGGCTGTCAGCACTGCTGCTGCAGGAGTCTGTCTTCGTGGTCTCTGTGCTCTCCCTGCTGCCTGGCAGCAGCTTGCAGGAGGTAGCTGGCTCCTTGCTGTCACAGGAGCTGTGCTGGGACAGCTCTGCTTTGGCCCTGCTCGCGATGCTGCTGTCACAGAAGTCCTGGCCTGTTCTGGGCATAGAAGGTTGCTGCAGGAAGAACGACTTCTTGAGCCTCTGGGCTGGGTCATCAGGCAGCACCGTGGCCACATGGGCAGCTTTGAGGGGCAGTTTGGGAGACGGGGACCCAAAAGGCAATTCAGGTGGAGCGGTTTCATTCAGCAGCTTTGGCCATGTCCTGAATGGGCTGTGGGCCACAGGGACTCCCATCTCCTCTGGCCCTGGCAGCAGGTCTGCACTCTAGACCAGAGAAAGAAGATCAGTGAGGAGAGAATTCAAGGAGCCAAGGACGGGGAGCGATGCTGCCTTCCCCACCCCTCCCCAGCCCCACACAGGAGCCCTGGGCTCATCAGGACCCCTCCCACAAACCATCTCCCTTCGAAGCTGCAGCCCAGCCTCCCTCACACAACACACAGAGGGGCAGCAGCTCCTGGGAGCACTGCCTGAGAGCAGACTCCAGGACTCACCTGGCCCATCAGTGGAGAAGACAGAGGCCTGGTCACCGTTTTCTTGACCTGGCCAGAGACACTGCCAGTGCAGCCAGGCAGGCTGCAGGCAGCTTTGGCAACAGGCTCCTCCAAGCCCTTTCTGGGGCTAGGGTTTCTGGGGAAGGCAGAGAAGGGCTCACGTTAACTGCAAGGGGCCAAGCAACGGCAATGTTCTCATCAGACATGCACCAGAAGCTCCGAGGAGATGAGGTGCTCTTGATGCACAGCAAAGCCAAGGGGCTGGACCTGTCCCTGCCACCTTCCCCTGAGCCAGCACATGCACATGAGCACTGGGGTCCTTGGGCCAAGCTCCTTCTTACACCCGGGAGCAGGGGCAGAGGGGCTGGGAAACACTGGGCACTCTCACCTCAGGTAGAATAGCAGATAGGCCTGCTGGCTGAGGACCATCTCGATGTTGCTGGAGTAGACCAGCGTATCATTCATTTGATACCACTGCCCATCGCTGGCCTGCAGGAGACAACAGGGTCAGGCTGTGACTGGGGATCCTCCTGGCGTGAAGAGCAGCAGGAATGGTGCCCATTGGCAGAGCTCCTCTCCCCAAAACCCACAGGCAACCCAGGGCAGGAAAGGGGGCTGGGCTTGTTGATCATCTTAAAGCTCTTTTCCAGCCATAGCAAGTGTAAGAGCAAACCTCCACTGTTCCTGTGACAGAGCACAGCCTGGGCACCCATCAGGTGCTCCACATCACACTTATCAGCTGAGCACCCTCCTTTCTAGGCACTATGGAGACCCACAAGCACCCACCAGCCCCCAGCCCAGACGGGATGCCAAGAGCAGCTCCCTGCTCACCTTCACATAGCAGTAGTAGTGCCCTG
The DNA here is from genome assembly GCA_025447755.1 of Corythornis vintsioides. NCBI lineage: Eukaryota > Metazoa > Chordata > Aves > Coraciiformes > Alcedinidae > Corythornis > Corythornis vintsioides. The sequence continues at coordinate 9,373 of JAOEGS010060171.1, forward strand.
CATGGCAGCTGAACCCAGAGTGCACCAGCACTGCATAGAGACTGTACATGACTGGATCCCCATTCTTCTGAGACATATACGGGCGGATGTTCAAGAACTCGGGGTACCCCACGTCCTGTGGAGAGAGGGTGTCTCGGGAGCCTGCACAGCAGACAGCTTTTGTGCTAAAGCAAGAGCAGTTCAGCTGTCCTACAAGTCCCATCTCTCAAGGGAGGGGGACCCACACTCCCCAGGCAGAGGTCACACTGAGGAAGATGCCAGGACAAGCCCAACTCCCACCACATAGCTGGGGAAGGGATGCAGGACTGTGGCAGAGCTTGCCCTGGGCACAGGACCACCTTCCACCCTCCTCTGGCCAGCAGGACCTCAGGTTGGAAGACAACCCCAGCTCTGGATTGTGGAGCACCCACTTTTGTGATCTTGCCTCTCCCAAAATCGGCGAAGCGCTTCAGTGAGAGCATGAGAACGTTGGAGGCTCGGTGGATGGTGAAGCATTTGCTGGCAGGCACTTTCTTCTTGCACCTGCACAGGATAGAGCTCGAGCTGCTCAAGCTGTTCCAGCACCTAGATGATGGCCAGCCCTGGCTGAGTAGCAAACGCCACAGAAATGACCCTGCTGACCAGCAGGCAGCGCTCCAGGGCACCTGCTGCTGGCCCAGGTCCTCCTCACGAAGAGGGAGCTGAGGAGTGGCGGCCCTCATTGCAGGCTTCCAGTCACATACCTCTCAGTTTAGCTGTGGAGTAGGTAGAGAAGCCCTCCCACACTGCTTCCCACCAGCATCCCCATGGGTCCCGCAGCCCCACGCACTCACGTGGCACACATGTAGACGTTCCCCCCACCCAGCAGGTCTGGCCTCACAAACAGCTCCAGCGCCTGCATGATGCTCGCGACTTGCTGCAAGGACACGGGATCAAAGAATGGCTTGGGTTGGAAGAGACCTTTCAGATCACTGAGGCCAACCACTGCCAGGGCACCACAAAACCATGTCCCTCAGCACCACATCTCCACGGGGGGCTTGGAAGCCCCTCCAGGAATCACGGGGACTCCACCCCTGTCCTAGGCAGCCTGGGCCAGGACAGCTGCACTGTCCCCAACACCACAGAGCCTCCGTAGCTCCTACTCAGGCAACGGGCGCTGCTCTGCCCGAGAAGGCAGCGCAACAACAGCAGCTGCTTCTCTGTCACCCGCACTGTCCTGCACACCAGCAGGTTTGGAAGCTTCCAGAGCAGTGCTGCTGCAGCAGCAGGAACATCCCCCGGGAGGGTACAGCCCCTCCCCACCCCCCGGCCCCGCTGCCGTACCCCGATCTCCAGCGCCAGGTCCAGGTAAGGGTCATATGTGTCCGAGATGCCTTTGCACACCAAGCACTCCACTGCGAAAGGAAGAGCCATAAGCACAGCCTGGCACACCCACCAGCTGCACCCATCTCCACCCCAGCACCGTGCCTGCTGCTGCAGCATTGCCCCCCTGTGGGTTTGGGCTCTGGGATGGGAGCACCAGGACTCATAGCCTGGCCAGGGGGAAGGCTGGTGACTGCAGCCGTGCTGCTGAAGAGCTGGCAACATGCATCCGTTGGCTAGCGGCAATGAGCTGGGGACCCTCGGCCAACAGCTTTTGCCATCACCACAGCAGGGACCAGGATCCACAGGAGCAACCAGCTGCAGCTCTGGATCATTGACACCTGCTCAGCAACCCTCCCCACAGACCTTCTCTGCATGGCTCTCGGGGTCACAGCAGCCCCAGGAGCTGGCAGCCGGGACTCACCGCGGGACCGCAAGTAACCGCCGAAGATCTGGTGAACCAGCGTGGTGGCCTCAGTCTGGCGATCCAACCTAGAGAAGCAGCACCCATCTCACACCACCCCTATGCAGCAGCCACTCTTGTGGGACAGCTCCCCTCTGCCAGGGACAGCCCATTCAGCCCCAGGAATGGAGGGAGGGAAGTCACAGCCTCTGCCAGTCTGCTCTCAGGGGGTGGCACCAGGCTCTGGTGAGCACTGTCCTCCAGAAGGAGCAGGAACTCCTGGCCAAGCTCAGCGCTGGGAACTGCAGAGGCACCACTAGCACCCCAGGACAGAGGGCCCAGAGGAAAACTGCTCACCCACAGCCAGAGCTGGGGCTGAGCTAGCAAGCACACCCGGATTCCTTGGCAGCTGGGACAGGATTCAAACCCCTAGCAGCCTCAGGATCTGGGGATGTGACCACAGCTCTGCTATGCCAGAGGAGTCAGGAGAAGGGAGACAACAGTCCAGAGCTGCGTCTCAGAGGGGCAGAGTTGGGCCATCCACCCAAGGCCCCTGCAGTCACCACCTCCCCATGAGTCTGAGCTGGGGGACACGTTCATGCCGCAGTCCCCTCTCGCAGGCACAGGACGTGGGGAAGGGGCAGTGGAGAAGAGCCAGGATGGGCTGGGAGGCCCCACAGACCTGGTGCAGCCATTCAGACAGGCCTTCTGCATGGCCTCAATTGCATAACGCAGGAACTCATGGGCATCCTCCTGCCTCCCAAAGCGCATGTTCTGGGAAATCTCTGCAGGAGAGGGGGGAATCAGCACATGCCACAATACATATGGGTCCTCCCACCCACCCGTGGGGCAGGGATTCCAGGGTTTGAGCCCCCTCAACCCAAACCAGATGTCAGACCCACGCTGGCCACAGTGGAAGGCAAACGTAGCCCATGAAGTCTGCAGCCCCGGCAGGCTCAGCGAGTCATCTCAAAGACCCATCTGACAAGACCTGCCACAATCTCAAAGGTTCTGTTCCTGGATTAGTCATCAGTCTCCTGCATGGCTACCAGAGATGAGGGGAGGGCAACCATCCTTACTCTCGAGGTCCTGGATGAAGGTCAGTGGCTTTATTGTGCTCCCGCTGTTGGCAAAAACCTGAATGGTGTGGTTCTGCATCACACACAGCATGCAAAAGCCTCCTTGGTGACCTGGAGCAGGAGAGGACAAGACAGGACGTTGAGGACAAATCAGGCAAGATGGAGGTGGTACAGGAGATCTCGGGTCTAACACAGCTCAGCTTTCCCTACAAGCTCTGTGCTGCAGAACAGCTCTGGGGCATGGTACACAGGGACCAACACATGCCACCCCAGCTGACACAGCCCTGGTCACAGTACCAGCCACTCACTGGAGGAGCCCAGAAGTTGGCTGTGAGAGGCAGATCCTACCAGAGCCCTATGGATGGGGCTGCAAGCCCAGTGTGCTCCCCTTGGGCACTGCTCTGAGCTGTGACCACCAGAATCCCTTTCAAAGCCACCAATAAGCAGCACCACCTGCCTGTACGGAACCTCGTGCCCAGCCCTCACATAGTGCCCACAGGCACGGGCTGTTTGGCTCAGCCCCAAGACCCCACCGGGCCCATCTTAGTCCTGGATATGTCCAGCAATGACAAAGCCTCCCCAGCCACAAGGGCACAGAGCTCAGGGATGTTGCAAATCCAGGAAAACCAAGCCACGGGCAGGAAAAGCCTCTCGCGAAGAGCGGGCAGCAGAGAAGGCACATCCTGACACCCACACCCCTCCTTGGCAGAGCCAGGCCCAGAGGCGCTGAGCACAGCACTGGGAGCATGACAGGCAGCTGCTCCTCCCTGCTGGTGCAGCCTCCCCGTCCCCACCGGGTGCCCCCACTCACAGCTGAGGCTGTGCTCCTTGGACAGCAGGTAGTTGGCGAGCGGCGGCGTGTAGGTCAGGCACTGCAAGGCAGAGTTGAGGTAGCAGGTATTGCCCAGGTTGTGCAGCCCGGCGCCCACCTGGTACATCTGCTCCCACTTCATGGAGAGGCGCTCCACGGGGAAGAGCACCTTCTGGGGCGCGGGGATCCCGTCCCCCCAGCTCTCCATGGCTTGGTCGCTGCCTGCGTGGAGAGGGGCAGTAAGACTGAAATGCTGGGATTTACTGTCGAAACTAAGCACAAGAAGAAATGAATTCAATTTCTCACCTTAAGGCATCTACCATCTATTGCAATACTTGACACCTATGGCAGCTGACTTGAGAGCTGGCTGTTCTGGGTGCTGTTTCTATTGCGCCTGTAATAAACATTTGAGACTTCCGAATACTTGTTCAAGCAGGTCTCTTCACTGGCTCAAAAGAGGTAGATCACTCCTTATAAAGATGGATTTTATTTGCTCTGAGGCAGCACCATCATCAGATACCCTGAGAAAGACATACATGGGAGTTACTTCACACTAAGGAGATAGGAAAAAGTCCTTTAGCATTTTCCTCCTTCCCTGTTCCTCAATTTTGCTGCCTTCCTAGGCAAGCTTTCGGATTCTTTAGGGAAAAAGAAGAAAAAAAAAAAAGAAAAAAAGAAACAAAACCAAGCAAACAAAAAATAAAACCACACACACAAACACAAGTCCTTCGTTTCATAGCCTTATGCAACATCAGGAAAAAGTGTGTAGCATGTTTACCTTGATTAAACAATTACTTCTGGAGAGCTATATCCAGGCAAAAAGTCTGTATTTTGCCCTTCCTAACATTTCATCTCCAACCAAAATGGATCTGAATGAAGCTACATGGAGAGTCAAGCCTTCTCTAACTACATAATGATCCTGCACAGCCAAGGGGAGTGAATGCTGGGACTGCTCAGCCTGGAGGAGGCTCAGGGGGAACTCAAGGTATACCTGGAGGAAGGATCCCTGAAAGTCAGAGGCAGGATATTTTCAGAGGGACCAGCAACAGCTCAAGAGGCAGTGGACACAGACTGGAACACACTGGGGTGCCTCTGATCATGGTTGCCAGTGAACACTGTTACCATGGCAGTGATTCCACTGGAACAGGTGGCCCAGGAGGCTGCTGGGAGATTTTCACCAGTTGTCTGGACATGGTCCTAGATGCAGTTCTAGGTGACCCTTCTAAAGCAGGGGCACTGAACAAGGTGACCTCCAGAGGTCCCATCCAATCTCAACCCTTCTGCGATGGAGACTCTCGCTGTTCTCTATCCATCAGTGGCAGCAAGATGCAATCTTAAGGCACAGCTTAGCACTTCTCCACAGCACTCTCTTCTACCTACTACCTGATGCAGTTTTCCAATCCATACTGCTGTAACTCAGAAGGACCCCTGTCCTCTCCATCACCCAAATCACATTCACACTCATCTTTCTCAACCACAGCAGCTGAAAGTCTCCAGGGCCTGTCAATGAATTGCCAAGTTTGCCAAACTTCAAACACTGCTCTACGCCTAGTGCTTCATTTCTGCCAGAGATGCCTCTGTTAAAGCAGTTCTTCACTGCTCTGAACAACCCATCATATCTGGTTGCTTGTCTACCAAATGCACATGGACTAAATGTACTAAATGGCTTTGGACGTGTGCTGCATGTCTCAAAAGGTGACAGAAACAGACGACAAAGAAAGGGAAGAGTAACCATGAAAGGCTAGACAGGACAAACAAAATGATAGCAAAAGTAGAACTAATCTTCCTGTAATTACCTCCAGGCATCCATGAAGATATGATTATCACATATTGTTTTGAAGTGGGATAATTCACAAAACTTCAGCAACAAGTTGGCCTGGTTCAGACAGCCAGCCTTCCCCACCACACAGGGCACAGAGTATCCACAGCCCCCTCGAGACAACAGAGCTTTCAACACCCTCGGCTTCAAACTAAATCACCCACAACCACACACCAATTGAGGAGGCACTTCCATAGATCTAGAGGTCACAACTATTCCTTAATTATTGGGAATGTATTTTGACATCTCCAACCCGTTCGAACTTCCTGGTTTACAACAGTCAAGTCTGAACCTGGACAGATATCTGCACAAAATTTCAGGAAATAAAAGATACCTCTTACCCTGAAAATAACATTTGCCCATCACAGGAAAATGCACAAGCCAGACCTGGGGCAGAATGTCCATTCAATGTGTATTTATCTTTTAATTCAACACCTAAAAACGTAAAAAGTAAATTAGTGCTTATATATAAGATAGAAGACAAGCTACTTTTAGAAGCATAAAGCTGCACCAAAGGGGATAAAAGATCATAGAGATGACAAACACCCCTAACTTCCTTACTTTGGAGTCTTACAGAATCACAGACTAGTAGGGACAAAAGGGGCCTTGAAAGATCATCTAGTCCAACCACCCTTCTAGAGCAAGATCACCTAGATAGCAGAACCACCTAGATAGAACCACCCAGACAGCAGCATCACCCAGACAGCAGCATCACCTAGATGGAGCAAACAGTAAGTTTGAGGGAACTGGGGAAGATTTTTTTAAGCTTTACTTTTACAAATCTTGGTAAATAGATCACAAAATAAAATCTTTACAAAGTGGTGCACGTTGTAGCTGTTCTGATAAACAAACTTTTCAGCTTGTGGTTAGCTTGGCTGTGAACCCTGACAGCAGAGTAAACTCGACCTTGGATGTAAATTGTCCTTAAATATTTAAGGCACTGCAATATGAAAAATCAATATACACACCTAAGAAATCATCAAACAAAAGAAGCCAGAGTTTGACCTGATTAGCTTGACCACAAGAAGCCATCTGGAGAGGCTGCTGCCCAGTTACTGCCAGGCTGCCCTGCTATGCCTGCTGTGGACAAGGGGCTGAAATCATGAGCCACGCTGCCCTCCTGGAGCTTTTAGTGGGGCAAGTCCCAAACCCTGGTTGAGCAGCCATGAGACACATCTGTGCAAGTCAACGTTGAAGTCTCTTTTTTTTGTATATGAATGCAATTATAAACTTGCTTTTTTTTTCACTTTTACTATTACAATTCTAGGTTTTTCTCAATAATTTCATATCTATTCAGCTCCTCCCAGGAGTCACCTGTATCAGTCTGGTATTGAAAGGTCCACAGGTGACTACAGAATTCATTCAGTTTCATTTCCTACCAGAAACATTTGAGAGGATGCTCACTTTGCCTGAGATTTCCAATTCCATTTAAAAGTGTGAAGAAGGTTTTAAAAGGCTGCAGTTCAAAATCATCTGGATCTTTCCCAATCTCCACAAGTGAAGGGGGTTTAGGGAAGAAAAACTGCTCGTTCTCTAGCCAGAGAGACTCCTGCAGAGCAAACCAGTGAACACAACCAGTTCTTACCCGATCACTTCCCAGTGGCATATTGCTGCAGTTTCCATCCTGAAGATTTATTTCATCACAGGAACGTCCACCTGCTCTCAATGGGAAATCTCCTGCTCCTGGGCCTACTGCCTTATGGAATTTTGGTCATTTCTTTCACCACAGGTCCAGCAACCAATCCAGGACCTACACCTGCCTGACCACCATGTGGTCATTTCATGGCCATTTCTGGATGTTTTCAGTAGTACCCAACTAATCCAGCAGTGTTGGCCAGAAGCCAGCAAGGCCAGCCCAGGGTTTTCTGGCTCAGGACTGAGCTGGCTCTGCCCACTCCTCTCCCAGAGCAGTCTTGGGCAGATAACTGCCTGCGGACAGTGGGACCCCAACCCTGCCAGAAACTGGGGCTGCTCGCAAACTGGTTTCTTCTTTGGTGTTTTCAAGGACATGACTCACCTCCAAAGGATCTCCAGTTCAGGTTCTCAACATGCTGTGGGAAAACCAACAGCCTGCAGAGCAGAGGGGTTTGTCCTGGCCAAGCTCTGCCCAAAGAAGGGGCCAGGAAGGGATCCATGAAGCTGCCCAGCATGTCAGAAAGAAGTGCAGTGAAGGGGGAAGAGGGCAAATGTTGAGGATTTGGTGCTGCTGTGGGTTCTTTTGTAAGAGGCGGCGTGCAGGGGGTCGTTATATCCCTGGAGCCCAGCGCAGGCACCGCCCAGCAGCCCCCCTGGGACAGGTGCCAAGGGCAGAGCCACCATGGGGGGCCTCGGGCAGGAACACCAGTGAGGAACCAACTGCTGCAGCCGTGGCTGCCTCCTGCAGCTGGCAGGCGTGTGGGGCCTCCCAGCAGAGCACAGCAGAGCAGCTGGGGCTGGCATCCTGCAGGAGTGGGCACCAGGCTGAGCAGGATCCTAAAGGCAGAGAGATGGGCTCAGATCTGCCTGATGTGGAGGGAACCTCAAAGGACACTGAGAGACCCCTCCCCAGCAAGCACCAGGGAGCACCAGAGACCCCAGGGAAGCCCCTTGGAGGCCCAGGCCCCATGTGCAAGAACTCTGCCTACAGGATCATTAGTTCCCAGCCACAGAACCCACTGTATCATCTTCCCAGGAGCAGTAATGCCTGTGTAGGGAAAGAGGGGCTGTCAGCTGGCATGGGGGACAGGCACGGGGGGCACAGTGGGTACAGCTGCTGTCTGATGCTGAGGTCTGGAATGTCTCCAGAAAGGGAGGTTCCACAAACCCCCTGGGCAGCCCCTGCCAGGCTCTGGCACCCTCACTGGGAAAAAATTCCTCCTGATGTTTCCATGAAACTTCCCATGCGTCAGCTTCCACCCACTGCCCCTTGTTCTGGCATCAGGCATCACTGAGCAGAGTCTGGCTCCATCCTCCCTACACTGCCCTGAACATCTTGACAGACACTGCTGAGCTCCCCCCTCAGTCTCCTCCAGGCTAAAGAGCCCCAGCTCTCTCAGCCTCTCCTCACAGGGAGATGCTCCACTCCCTTCAGCATCTGTGTGGCTCTGTGCTGGACTCTCTCCAGCAATTCCATGTCCCTCTGGAACTGGGGTGCCCAGCACTGGACACAACACCCCAGATGTGGCCTCACCAGGGCAGAGCAGAGGGGCAGGAGAACCTCTCTGCTCCTACCAGCCACAGCCCTTTTAATCCCCCCAGAATGGCACTGGTCCTCTTGGCCACCAGAGCCACTGCTGGTCATGGGCAGCCTCCCATCAACCAGCACCCCCAGGGCCTTCTCCCCTTCTCTGTCCTCCAGCAGCTCAGCTCCAACCTACACTGATACCTGGGGTGCTTCTTTCCCAGCTGCCAGACTCTACACTTGCCCTTGGTGAATTTCATTAAATTTCTTCCTGCCCAACCCTCCAGCCTGTCCAGGT
>JAOEGS010060311.1:0-18265 GCA_025447755.1 Corythornis vintsioides
TTCATTATTTTTCTTATTTTTAATTATTATAAAATATTTAATTAATTAGCAACAGATAATTTATCTTCTGATTACCTCCCTGTTAAAGGTTGTTTTCACATCAGCATTTTATTACCTTGCTTCATATTTTTTTTTTTTTTTTTTTTAATAACTTTGGCTATGAGCTTTGGCACTTCTTGCATCCCAAGACATTACAAATGCCTGTAAGCATATGGATAGCAAAGGTGTGGCTTGAATGGTATTATCATACCAGGGAATTCATTTTTTCTGCTCAGCCATTCACAAGAAAATACAATGTGAATTTAAGAAATTATATTCCCATTCTTTCAGACATACAACCTTTTAGCATAAACTCTACTACAGTAGTAGTTTCAAGCATTTAACTATTTGGAAATATGTGGATATATTTATTTCTAGCAAAAGAAATCACTAGTATGAAACAAAATTGATGGGTTTTTAAAAAGAAGGTTTGAAATGGCTTCCTCAAGAAGAGCCAAGCATTTATTTTTCATTTACCAATAGCAAGTACTTTGGTTTCTAATTATGCACTATTATTATAAAGGCTTTCTAAAATAAGACACAGTTTAGACTAGCAGTTTAAAGACCTGATTGATGCATTGCAGTGAAAAGAGATTTCTGATATGACATTGCCACTTTGATCTTGCAAATGGTCTTATCTGAACCATAAAACAATTTGTCTTTTTTATTTTATTGCTGATATTGATCAGTGATGTAATCATTTAAATACCTTGTCTTTTACTATGAAGATTTATATTTAGCTCAGGAAAACACTATTTCTCATAGTTCCAGTTATTTCTTGATGATTTCCTATTCTTCAGAGATAGGGTAAGTCCTACACATTTAATAATGTCACTGAATCTACCATATAAGAGCCTCTTAGAAATTACATCCAAAACATCATGTCAAAAAAGGCTAAAATGACAGATATGACATAAAATAGTAACTTTGCCACCTGGATTTGCAATTTGATATGTGTAGATTTTTAAAAGCAGTCTTGAGTATTTTTTAACTGTTTATGCCTGTGAATAAGCAAAGGTACAGTGAAGAAAGCTGACTCTGCATAATTTTTAATGTACCATAATATCTTGAAGCTGTGCTTTTGATACAATCTAATTTCTGACTTTCTTAGTTTACTAATTTTAACAGCATCAGTATATATCTTGAAATGAAATGTGACATGGATTGGTGTTGGTGGGTCTTGTCTCAGATTTGCCAGATCAAATTACTGGTAAAAGGTTTTTACAGTGGCTTCTGAGAAACATTAGAAGCTCTTCTAGGAAGTTGCAATGAAAAAATTAGGATAATCTATGAGAAAACTTTGAGGAGTTTGAGTCATCCATGGGAGATGAAAAGCAAGGGTACCTGAGAGAAGAATATGCAGTAAATATTTGCAGGTATTAGTCATGCATATGCACAGCTTTTACTGTTTCTAACCAAAGGGATCTGGGTGGTTGTGTTTTTAAGATCTAACTCTTCCTACCTTGGCAAATAAAGCCTTGTCTGAATTTGCTGAATGTATTTCAAGAAGATGTCATTATTACACAGCTACTTGTCAAAGCAAACAGGGCTGCAGCAACTCCCCTTCATTTTTATTTCAGTGTTACTTAAATAAGTGAAGTTTTCTAGTTTTGGTTATTATTTATGAGGGCAGCAGGTGTTCTGAAAAAAAGCAAAACAAAACAAAAGTTTATCATCTCCATGGGCAAAGTTCATATAGTATTGTATGATTTTTGGCATTTTTTTTTCTCTGTAACTATCATGGGGTGCTTTATTTTTTGTGAGAGGTGGTGAAAATCAGAGGGCATGATGAAAGTTCTAAACTTAACCTCGTGAGTCTGGCTGAGAAAAACTTCAAGCAGTATCAGAACTGCCTACATTTGGTTAACTTTTCATCTTTTCCTAGAGAATTGCTAGGACTCTCCCCTGAAAGATCACAAAGCTTAGATCTTAGAGACATGCTTAAAGACCTTTCAGAAATGATAGATCTCCTGTAAGAGTAGATGAGGCATGTATTCTGGGTTACTTCACAAATTAAAATGTACTCCCAAAAACCTTATCCTATCTTATATTCAATAAAATATAATGCCATTTTAGTTTAAAGAGAATTGTCCAGAAAAAAAATGAATGTCAGATTTTTTTTGGAGTGGAAACCAAGCAAAATATTTAAAAGTTTCTTTATTACCTACCTGTATGAGTTTAGAGTAACAGTTTAAGTTCTTTCCAGTTTTGTAACAGGACCTCCATCTCCTAATCTTCCAATTTCTCCCAGATTTCTCACTAGGATCTGATCCTGAGGAACAGCATGGATAACACAGTTTAGGAACAGTATGGATAAGCACAGTTGAAAATTCTTCAGGGTCATTCTGTCTGAGATATCCTCCCAGCAGTAAATTGGACAAACCTCCTCATGAACACCTACCTACAACCTCCCCTACTACTACACACTAACATGCAAAAGTGAAGCACATACTTGCACACTCATGTAATAAAAGCATCAAGAGTTAGGGATGTGACACTGTCTTATCATGTCCTGAGCTTTTTTAAAACCCCACAACCTCCTCTCAGAGAAAACTCAGTGTCCAAGAGCCAGAAAGGCCCCACAGAAGTTCTAACCCAAGAATTATGAAATCTCTCTGGCTCCAGCCTGCTCTGCCCACCAAGAATGAGCACAGGGCAGCTGGCCCAAGTACTGCTACTCTTTCAAACACACTACCAAATGATAATCACAGAATATTGCAGCTCACCTTGAAAATGAATTCCAGTGACCCACAGTGGTGTTTATCAGTTTGTGGCCAATCTTGGATCATAGTTAACTGGCTACTTAAACTACCATTCCTCTATTCTTATTGATACTAAGAGATTAAAAAGTAGAGAAATTTTTTTTTTTTTTTCCTGAAGTTACATTATCTTGCACTCATGCTGAGTGGAAATTACATGTCTGAAATGGGAACACTCTTTATTTGAGTCAAGTGCTAACAAATGCATGTTTTTCTTAATGAAGCTTAGGTTCATTTGATGATTCCCATTTCAATGCCAGCACAGCTAAGTCAATAGCCACTCAATGTATCCAAGCAGAATGAATCCAGAAAACAGGCTTGTTCATCATGAATGGACACAACATAACTTAATGGAATATGGGTAGACATTCCCTCAGAAGCTGCTCCTGAGACACAGATGCACACTCAAAGACAGAAAACCACCACCTTCACCCCACAGAAACTGGGACATCTGGACTGATTTCTCCTGGAAAACACACTGAAGATGACTGGCATCAGTTTAGAGAATGCAACTGAGCAATGCACTGTCTGAGCTTTTTAGGTTTTGAGATGAAGAGATGTAGTACAAAAATGAACAAGCAATTTCTCAGTTGGTACCAAGTGAACAGCCTTCAGATGCAGGGCAATGTTTCTGTGGGAAATTGAAATACATTGGTTCACTATACATTTTGATATGGAGCTTGGATAACCAGAGCAGTGTTCAGAACACAAATGTGATCTATTATTTTCACTCTGAAAAGTAAACAATAGTCATATTCAGTCAGATGGCTGAATGTCAGAAAGTGCTGTGAGAAAGGAGAGCCAGTAAACAATATTATAAATAGTTAATAATCGTGTAACTAGTAGAAAATTTTGCTCCCTTTGTATGTCTGTATTCCTCACCACAATTATAAAGGACACCTATTTAATTTAACATTTTGTTATTATACAGAGATTGTATGTAGCCCAAGTATATAGAAATACATCAATTAAGAAACAGCCATTTTTCACTATAACACTTTCTGGAAAGAAAAAAAAAAAATCAATAAAATAGGTTACCTTACTGGTTTTCTGTTAAAAAAAGCATTTTCCATAGAACTGTTTTGCTTATTCTTTGCATGGAACTGTTTTTAACATGTACACCTCTATGTGTGTGTGTTGTTCAATTTAAGATGTGAAAAAGTATCTTTCATATTGGACAACCTGTGTTGTTCTTCTCTGCAGCAGCAAAGGAATGCTTGAAAAAAAATAATTGATTCAGACACTCAGCCAGGATCTTATCCAGATACAGTATTTGTGTAAAATCTTACTAACTAGAAAATAAAAAAGGGAAATCTTTGGCATAACACAGAAGAACAACCCTCCAAAATTCCACTGACACAAGTCTTCCAAAACTTCTGTGTGGTTCTACCAGTCTAACAAAGATGAAAATGTTATTCATTAAAACAAAATCTGCCAAGATTTTGCAAATCTCAGACAGATAAAATTCCCCATGGATTTTTATTATTCTTAGCAATTTATTGCAAGGTACTACCAGTCTTGTCCATAATGTAAAAAATATGCAGGAATAATTAAAAAAACCCCAACAAACAAGTGTTACATTTATATTAACAAAATGAAAATCTGACAAAAGAGAAATAAATTGCTGTCATTGCTGTTGCTGTCAAAATAGGGCTTTCTACAGGACAGGATGTACAAGAAGCTACCAATAGATCATGAAAATAGTATTTAACAAATTAAAATACATTAGGAAATTAGAACATTAAATTATTTACTTCCTATTAAAATATTAAACAAGCACAGTATGTCTTTTTAATTGGTTATACAGCAGGTGTATTCAGTTTTTAGGCTGGGGAGATGCAGAAGCAACTTGTGCCTTATCAAGGTTACATTTCCATGATTCCTTTATTTCTGTGTAGTTTTTCAATTTATGTTCATAAAAAAAAAAAAAGGAAAATCAGACCTGTTGATTTTTTTTTTCTTGAGTTAGACATGGAGAAACTGAGTTTATACTCTGTCATCATGATACTTACTGGCTGTCACCAATCTGAACAGAAAAATGAAGTAAAATGGATGTTTCAGGTTTTGTTTTTAGAAAATTTCAATAGGGGAGTAGTCCCTGGAAATTACTTACTAAGCAAATCTGAGACATGATATTTGTCTACCTAAAATATCTCTGTATTTCACAAGCTTCTTGCTGTCACTCATCTTGACAAATAATGCATGGGGCTAGTAATGAAAACTAATGTAGGAAGATTTGATTCTGCTCCCATTAAAGACACTCTTTTTCTACTGTTTCCAGATAAATAATTTGAAGAGTGTGTCAGGCAAGTATTACTATTTTATTTTTCAGTATTATGGTAGCTGGCAGCCTGAGTTGTGCTGTGATCTAGTGGCACTTAGTAGCCTTTCTACTCTGCAAGTATAGCTAATCCAGGAAAGCATGCAAGATGTGAGTACAAAGACTGAACAGCCTGTGCACTTGGCATTGCTTCTACCCTGTTTTTTCACACTCTATTTCTCACTGAGAAAATAAACAAACAAGAATTTTCAGTTCAGAACATAATAAAAAATGCTTGCAGAAGCTCCAGCAGCAAGATAAGCTGTTTATTTTGCCTTTTAGTTCAAGTGTCAGGCTGTTTTCAGCTGCTGTCAAACACTTTGTCATGCCAGATGCTCATTATATCTGTTACATGATTAAATGTTTCAGTACATCAAAGACAAGGTTCATGTTTTTCTCATACTTATCTTTGAAATCCACAAAGAACTTTCCATGATTGCTGTGTTTGCTTACAACCATTGTAGTTCACTTTAAATTTTCCTTTAAGGCTCCCCTTACCAACTTTTTTTCTCATGCTCATATATGTACATTTCCATTTAAGACATATCTAAGAGTAAAAAAATCTTTGAACCATGGGTTTTTTCATGCTCATGCTTGCTTGCTATTTTTTTATATAATCTGATGGCCACAAAGCTGCAATGTTCTTCATGTTGTACACTCATGACACAAAGAAATTTACTCCTCTTATTGATTCCTTATGATTTCTTTTTATCCTCTAAGGATACCCATCTCAAGGAGCTTGATTAAATATAAATACTGAACGCAAGTGTGACAATTACCTCAACAGCAACACTGTTTGCTTTGCAAAGGACTCTTCTACTCTAATTCATGGTGAAATGATTTTCTTCTAGGTTCTCCTTTCTTTCCACCTCCTAACCTCCAATCTTTTCTACCTGTTGCCTTACAATTGCATGAAACATAAATATAATGGCTCATGGAAGTCGCTGTCCATTATTCAGAGGCTAGTTTTGGACCAAGGCACTGAAGTAACTCCTAGTTTTACTCTGTGGCACTGTAAATACTGCTGAACATCATTAAAATTTGTTTTAATATACAGTATTTTGTATTGTTTACATTGTATATATGTATTAGCAAGTATACAATATTTTGTCTGTACTGATTATCTCTTGTCAGCTACAGGAGCATTTTATAAACCTGTTTTAATAAAATATAGAGTTTACATTGGACTGGGAAGTGTTTCTAGATACACAAATGTTTTTCAAGCTACAGACTCAATTTTGGCATTTTATTTACCAGTGCAAAAAAATGGCATCAGCTGAGACAATTCCAAGCTAGACTGTCAATACATGAGAAAATGAAGACAAACCAGGCAAGTGTTAATGCAATTAATATCCACTGCCATTCGTTAGCATTTGTCACTTTGACAGTTCTCAGCAGCATGGAAGGGGGACATATTTGAAGTCTTCTCTTACAGGCTGGAAAGGTAACTTTTTTTTTTTAGTTTTGAGGGTTTTTTCCTTACTATGCTGTTTAAAGGACATTTAATATAAATAAATATATCCATGAAGGAAGGTGGTTTTTTTTTCTGAATATAACATATGAGTACAGGGTCATTCACCAGAGAAAATGAGCTACTATCCAATGTGAATTTATGTATTCTTATGTACAGTTTGCACTGGACACTCATTCAACAGAGCAGGTGTTACTAGATATTCACAAATGTGATGCAAATTTTTGATCTAACAACTCATATTTTGCAAGAGTTTTCTGATTGTTTTCATTTAGCTTAATCAATTATTTCAATCTGAAAAAGAAATCAAAACCCTGAAATCCAATCTTAAAAGGGTTCACCCGAGGCCTTTTTCATAAAATATATATTTCACTTTGAAAATGTGAAGACAGAATAGACATTTTTCTCCAAGGTGAAATTTATATAGTGCAGAGGGTCAGAATATATTCTTAATTCCATTTAAACAGCAGAGAGACCTTTGGTTGACTCTACCTAGAGACTGACTCTACCTAATTTCATCCTGGGTGTGGACACCAGTTACTTGATTAAATAGGGTATTGCCCATTCTTAGGAGCCCCAGAGGCATGTTTAAACACAGGTGAACTCAGAATAGAACAAACATTAGGAAAACTAATGCTGTATTGTTTATTTCAGGCCAAAGGAGAAATGCATTCTGTGGTTTATTTTTATTAACAGAGAAAAATGAAGCAAAATAAGAAGAAAGCATGAACTAACTTCAAGAGGCTTTGCCTATTTAAAATGAAAAGTGGCAGAGAAGTATTACTTACCTTGTCTGTAGTTATTGTATTACCCTGTACTTGAACAAATAATTAATGAAAGGAGAAATTGAATTTTTCCAAAATGACTTTGTTCCTAGTGAAAAACAAACAAACAAACAAACAAAACCCCCAAACCAATAACCAAACCAAACCAAGCAAGCAAACAAGCATATAAAAAAAATTGCTGTGTATCTCTTACACTCAATCCCAAATTAATTCATTTTTCCAAGTGTTTTGCAATGTTTTGTCTTACTGGGCTTACTAAGTTTATTAGTTGACATAAATCTAAAGAAAATTATTTGCATTTTCAGAGCACATGGTTACAGAGTGTTACCTGTATTTATTTGTGCTGTCTTTTCTCACAAGTCTGCCTTTACTTTTTCACATGTATTAAGCTTCATGAAAAAGGCTCAGAGCTTTTACATGCCATTCACAGTTATCCTTAACTGCTCTCAAGGCTATTTTGGGAACTGCCAAAGGATGTTTCAAATGGCACTAAATGAAGAGGTGCAATGAAAAGAATGCCAAAATCATAGAATCATAGAATCATAGATATTAGGGGTTGCAAGGGACCTAGAAGATCATCTAGTCCAACCCCCCTGCCAGAGCAGGGGCACCTAGACCAAAAAATCCTTTCCCCATGCAGCACTTAGAGAGGTGCTGACAACCAGCTTTGTTAAAGTATGGCAAAATGTTAAGTATGATTTCTTTGGCCAAAGAATACTTAATTCTTTGGTACATTGATTCCAAGGAACAGATATGAACATGTAAAACCTCTTACCTCTGTTTGCCAGGTCTCTTAAGCTGCTAATCAGACCTCCTCTGGTTTCCTTCTGTCCTGATGCACAGAAGCAGAGCAGTACCTTCATGTGCAAACTCTATGCAATCAGAAAAAGCATGGTTAAAAGTGTGGCAGCTTTGTTTAGATATTTATTGAGTTGATTCTTCCTCAGATCAGCTTAATTATTTTCAACATCTTTTAAACTAAGTTATCACAAACAAGCATTTAGCAGTATGTAAAATGTCCTCAGCAACAATACAAACACTTTCTTTTTTTCCTATAAAGGAAACCTATTACACTGCCCATGACATGCTCAGTAGTTTCTTTAACCTACATATAGGGCCATTAGAGACTTCTAGGTTTTCCAAGTCCCCTGGTTTATTCACTGATGGGTATCAGATACAGGTACTGAAGGATATTCAAAGAACACACTTTCAGTGTACTGTGCTCAATAATTGGATTTGAAACATAGTATTTGCATGTGTGGTTGATGTGAGCAAAGGGGTACAGTACTTACACCATCCTGAGTAGAGGTGAGGTCTATTCCTCTCTTTTTATTGAGGGATGCTTCCTTCTCAGGGCAGCACAGCCTGTGTGACCTGAACTAGAGCAACAGGAGACAAAACAGGGAGAAGGCTGAGTCAAGTGTACAGATCTGCAAAGCTGACACACCTCTTGACTGACAGTCTTAATTCTTTGGCCCTAAGATAAGCAGTAATCTTTTACAAATCACCACTTCTTTATCATCTGAACAGTTATGAAGTGTGGGGCTGCCCTGGGGTGACCTGGTAAACTATGAACAGTGACACTGGGGAGATCTTTTAATCTTTGATTTTACCTATCTGCTCTAATCCTCAACAAGTGACAGGTTTGCCAAGTATTTCTGATTTTAGCTGTGCTGTATTTAAAAAAAATATGGGGCAGGTAAAGCAGGAGATCAGAAATGAATACTTGCTGAGGCTTACTTACATGATTAGAAAGTCTTCCTTTGTGAAACATTCAACTTCTGGCCATTTAATTCCAAAATCTTATACAGTCAGTTAGATGGGTCATGAGAATACCTTTTTAATCTCTAAGAATTGACATGTTAATTAGTTGTGTAAGACTCAAATGTTGACTTACTCCTGTCAAAAGGTACAATAAGAGAAATTTACCAAGTGGTCTACAGTTCTGATAACAAAATAAGTCCTTTTGAGGTTCTTTGTTTGTTTGCTTGTTGGTTTTTTAACAAAAATACCAAAATTAATCTCAAAATACAGTATTTTTTAATATCTGAATCTTTCTTACAGATAACTTGTTTGAAAGAGAGAAAAAATGAAAAAAATATTCCAAGTTAATCAGAGTTAGGTTTTTCTGTTTGAGTTTTGTTTTTTGTTTTATTTATAAAATAATGTGTATTTCTTGCTATAAAATTAATAATAGACTTTATGTATCTACTTTTATCACAACAGTAAACACAAGATTTTAATTTCATCTTGTGTCAACTCAGAATACAGTAAATTAAACAGTAAATATATTTCCTATACTATTTTTCAGTAACTGGTTCAGAATCACCAATTTACAAGAAGACTTATGGGAGCAATAGGAACAAAATTATTTTCTCTGATAACCAGTATTTTATAGAGCAGAAAATGACTAAATTTCTGTGGGTCCATGAAGGACAGGAGCTATCCTATGTTAGTCTGCTGAGATGTACATCAATAATTAAGCAGTCATTCAAAGAAGGAGAAATAGAACTTGGAGTCAAGCAAGGTGCTCAGTGCTCACAGTTCACATTATTGACTTTGACTTCACATTTACTTTGACTTTTTGGGTGCCTGTCAGTCACAGTCCAGTTTCTCAAACTAAATTATGCTCCCTAGATCCTTGTGTAGTTCAAAATAAGGTCTTCATGGAAGGGATTAATAACTAGACAGAAGCAATTAGGAAATTTCAAGTATAGCTGTTTATATTTTAATGTTGGAGTCATAGGTTATTTAAAAAAAAATAACTAAGGCATTTTTCAGTTCTGCCTTTCAAAACACAGAAAGAGCTTCTCATTAACAGCTGATCCTGGGATTTAAATTCCATTGAGATATGTACAAATTTTACACAATTCTTGTTCCTGCCTGAGTCCACATCATAGAATAGTGTCCCACACATCAGCCCAATCCAGCTTTGGTGGTTTAAATCAAAACATTTAATATAATATAAACATAAGCAATTTTTCAGAGCCTGTAAAGACAAGGTCAGGAAATCACCACTCAGTTATTCAGCTCAGTAAAGAATGGAGATCTTCCCCAGCTTCCCAAGAAGCAGAACTGGAGGTTGGAGACAGCATTTCAATATGGAAGTTATGAATTATGTCAGACAGTTAAGTTTTACATATGTCCCTTAATAGCTTCATCCTCAAATCTTACTCTGTCTCTCAATGGGCCATTCAATTTCCCACTCATTAGAATTTGTGATGAAGATGTCTGTGAAGGGATTTGAACAGACCTGACTATTTAATAAAGAAATAAACACAGATTAAGATAATTTACCTTGAAGGCTATCTCTGTACTGATGGCATAGGTTTGAAATCCAAATTTCTTCTAACAATGCACTTTATTATGCATTGGTTTGCACTCTTATGTACAGCAGCTGTAAATATACCAAACACAACAGAATTATACACTGCAGACAGACATTAAGAATCAACTGGCAAAAAGGAGTGAGCTTAAAAAGAAAAGGCAAGAGCTGGAAGACTTTATTTGTAGTTCCTCAAGTCCCTGTGGCATCCCTCTATTATAATCACACAATTCATATGGTGACTGAATTATTTGATTGATTTTAGCAACTGATTGTCAGTGTTGGTTAAAGATTCAGTTCTTTCCAAGGAGCTCCTTTGTGCATACTAGAACTTTGTAATTGTGAAATCAAGTTCTACAGTAAGTGTTAGGGTTTTATGGTCACCTTTGCCTCATTTTAAGGTGTAGATAAAACATCACTATAATCCTTCAGCTACTTAAATACAGAGCTACAGTGAATAGAGATGCTATATCACTGCACCTCACCTGTGCATAAAGACTAGATGAAGACAATATTAGTCCTAACAGCTTGTTCAGTTCACTAATGTAAAATATAAAATAAAGTAAGATTGCAAATGCCAAATGGGATCTATCCAGCTCAGCTAGCAAAAGTGGTGACATTACTATATCATGGTTTCAGAAGCCAAAATACACAGTTATGCAGAAGCAACTTTTTACAGTTCCAGTGTTTTTCCAAGCTTATTAACCACTTCATGAAGTGGGGCTTTAAAAAGAATATCCAGCACTACAAGTGTTTTTACAGAACACTGTGAAGTGCAAATACTTGTTTGCTGCTGTGGGAATAGCCTCAGCTGTGCAATCTGCTACAGAGAGCATAGATCACTCAGCATCTCATTGGCATATTGTGTCAAATGAGCTGTAGGAACCCAGTTCAGAATCCTTAGAGAAACTATATCCTATGACAGCTAAGACCCTTAAAAGATATATTGGAAAAAAAACCAACAAACAAACCCACACAAATACTTTTCTTGGCTTTCATGTCCAGTACACTTAAGGAGTTACATAAACTATGGAGAACCTCTAATCAGGAACTGTATTTTCAATCAGGTACTTGTAGTTCCAGCTGTACTAGGTGCTTACAATCACTAAGAAAACACTGGTTTAATCAAAGGAATACACAAATGTCTATAGAGATTGTGAAGTTAATACTTCTATGGGACAAACTGACCTTAAAACTTGTGGGCCATGCTATCATGTGAGGCCACGTACAGACATTACAGAAGAAACAGAAATATATTTGGAAAATGAGAACAGCTTCTAAAAACCTGATTTTTGTGGACACACATTTCTCACAGCATCAGTTACTGCAACCACACACAAAATAAGGAAGGTCTACTGAGGCACTGGGATTCCTAATCCTGTTAAATGCAGAAGGCAAACAGCATGTCAGAAACTTCATCCAAACTCGTTTAGTAAATCACCTTCTCCTTTCCAACAGCATGTAAAATGAACTCAACAATGGAAACTTTGTCCTGATGAAGAATAAGAACAATCTCTTGATTTAATTGCCTGTTTCACAGCTGGTTAGAAGAGCCTCAAGGCTCAATTCATTTATCACTGCCCCTTACTTTACCTAGTGTCTTCAGTTTAGCTGAATACTTAATAATGCTCATGCACATTTGTGGACATAGTGACATCAGATAGCCCAGAAGTGTCTATAAGTGTCCATTGAACAACTGAACTGATGCAAAAGTAGGTTTTCCTGACTGTGATCCAGGGAGATGCTAGTTATGATGGTAGGTTGTCATTACCTGCAGGATTTAAGATTATTTTCTGACCAGCAACTGAACAGTGTAATTCTCCCTATGACTGGGAAAGTGAAACAATCCTCATCCAGGTTCTTAGCTCCTATTAGAAAAGGCTAGTAGATGCTAGCACAACTCTATGTTCATTTCTGCTACAGCATCTGTGACATTTACACTGTCACTGGCTAACAGGAGATAAATTATTCCCTAAAGGCCCCTTTCAACTGATTCTCAAGAACTCCCAAAGAGATTTCTTAAAAGCTGGGTCAGTTCTCCAGAGGGGGTCATTTCATGGGTTCTCCAAAGCTTTATTTCTATAATGTTGAAAGAGCCCTGTCAATTATGTGCAACAAAACACTCATTCAATTAACATTCTGTGTCATCTGAAAGTATTTAAAGATAACTTCAGGCTTTCTGTATCATGGCCTATTTTTCACACCGTGTCTAAACTACAACCTTGTTGTGTTAGTCTGATATAGTTTATTTGCAGCTTGAAATGAGATGCCTATTAGCAAATAGACTTTATTTTTTAATTCCATTTTTAAGGCAATTTAGGATGAAATTCATGAATAAAGGCTAAATTAAGAGCCAATGACAGTAATTCTTCCTTGCTAAATAGTTTTCTGTGACTCCTGACTCAGTAACAGTCAGCTTCCAGCTGTCCTATTTATAAACAATCTCTCTATTGACAAAACAGTCTGTCACTAGCTATTTAATGCATTGTGATGATGATGTATCTGGTATTAAAAACACCACTGCTGTGTACCCCTCTGGGAAAGTGACTGTTGTGAACTATAGTACAGTCCTTGTTACACAAAGTGCCTTCTCCCACGAAACTAGTGCTGTTGCTTGAATAAAATACATTGTCCAGTCCTTGCAAATAAGGTCAACCTCCTGTGGCCATATCCTAACAAAGTATGCATTTCCCCATTAGGAAAACTTCAGATTATTTTGATTGTACACTTTTCCATAACTTTTAAAAATATTGTGTGGTGGTTTTTTTCCTTTGCAATAGAGGGTAAAAGTTGTTTTCATGGGACAGCAACTTCCTTCTTCAACTGCAATACTGAACAAAGCCAGAGTTGTTATAAAAAGGTGAATTTTGTCCTAATCTCTGACATTTTCAGACATGCCTTCCATCTGACAGCTCTATTAGCACATCTTAGCATAAAATCTGCTTTCTGTGCAATCGTGTTACATTGCTGGATGATGTTAATTATTTATCTGCAAGCATCACCGTAATTTTCTTCTGTGCTACTACTGCTTCACTACTTTGTCTTCCTGAGAGTGTGTTACCTAATCTAATTTGGTAAATCTTCCTGAATTTAATCTTGTTCTGAGGTGCAGGCCAAGGTTTTCACTAGAAGCTAAAATAGATATATGCTCTCTTTAATCAGAGTTGCTTATCAGTATTCTGAATAAAATCTGAACCTCTATGTAGCCCTTGGGCATTGCCCTTAAGGTAATAATAACCTGCTTTGTCAGGGTGCTCTTGATAACTGATTGTTCAGTATTGCTGCTCAACAGTGTAGTGATTTTATGTCTGTGCTTTTCTACTGCCATGGAGGAAAGTATCACAAACTTGTTGGAAGTGAGGGTAGTTCACATGGCTGTGCCTCATTATTCTAATTCCCACATCCCCAGTGATTATTCTGTCAGAGGGAAACCTCAAATTCTCAGTTGTTTTCCTGATCAAATCAATGTCCTAATTCTTTTTCTGCTCTGAGTTGTTTTGCTAAGAGTGATTTCCAGCAATTTATCTCTTTAAAAACAATAGACACCTATTAGTGCAAAACATAATCCATGCCAATCCCAGAAAAGTCTCTCAATAATACTGCTGTTTCTCTGCCAGCATACCAGACAGGTGTATGAAATAAAATGTGTTTCAATGGCAAAAGTCTTAATATGCACAGAGCTAGAGGTGTTGAACAGTCAGCTTGTCCAATCTCATGTAGGCTATGGAAATCTGACAGCTTCTGTGGAGGTCCTCCTGTTCTACTCTAATGGAGCTCTTTTTGATGTCTGTGAATATTGGGTATGAATTAGAACACCCTAAGAAATGTCAGAGCCTACATTTATCCTCCATTGTATTTTTTTAATCTCTGGCTTAATGTTGACATAGGTCTTGCTCTCTGTCAGTGAAAAATCTTTAGGAATTCCATTGCTGTAAAATGAAATTACACTAATACAGCTACAAATATCTTTGTTACTCTAATGTTACAGGTCTTCTTTTAAGGCTGAAGGACAAGCCCACATGGAACACAGAGCAGGATTAGCCCCTCTGTCCCAGGGAAGCATAAAAAGGAGAATAAAGAAACAGAAAAGTGCCTCACCCAAGACTGGAAGTTAAGACTATAACAAATTCCAAGAATAAGAGGAGAAAAACAGAAAAAATACATTTAAAGGTGACTTCTGACACAACATATCCTATGATTCTATTTTTTCTAGTCAAAGAAAAAAACCAAAACCAAACACAAACACAAAACCCAAAGAACTCCCCAGTGTTTAAAGTTGCTTGGTTAAGGCACAGCAGAAAAGATTCTAGATTCTAAAATACATCTAGCCTGTTGCTTTTATTTTTATTTATAGTGCTATCCTCGGGCCTTTAGAATAAACTTTCCAATCAGTTTATATACATACTGAATGTATAGTTCCCTTCTGTAGTTTAGATCCCTTCTCATTGCTAGCAGGAATGGTAACAGCATATCCTCTACTGCAATCGTGTATGAATGTAAACAGATACATGGAATTTTAGTATTGATTAATCTCTATGCCACACTTCTAAGTTCACTGCCACAGAACCGAATAACTTTTTTTTTTTTCCCAGTTGCTTTGGTTATACTCACTGTCTTTTATAGTTTGCTTTAAATAGGTTATTTACACCAAATTCTGCAGCTTGCAGCAAAACTTCTACTTGTAGAGTTAGGGTCAGCTAAGGACATCTGATCACACGGCTTGGCACAAGCCAGACCATTAAAACTAGAGTTCTGTATTGAAGATTAAACTAGATTTCATACCTAACTTAATTCAATTGTAAATCAGCTTCTTGCTCACATTCATACCTATTAAACAACCGAGGCTATGCAAGGTGTTGCCATGAGCTCTGTGAATGACTGTGTTTTGTTTGAAACCTCTTTGAAAAAGGCTGATGGAAACACAGTGGAAACACAATTATCCCATTTAGGAATTTAACCAGAACCTTGGAGACCTGAAAGCATATTTCTATTTCTCCAGTCCACGTTTTTAGCAAACACCTCGAGTGAATCCAGTGGGGTGCACTCCTCATTGTACTATATACATTTGCCCTGCTAAGTCTCAGCAACACATTCTGCTCCTTACAGGACTGAAGCAGTAATTTTAGTCCTGGAACAGCAATTCTGTCTGGTAGCTGAGAAAATTCACTAATCAGTTCTGAACAGCTGAGATAGAAATGCACACACACACATACAGGTGTACACACAGCAGCCTGTCAGCTGCTCAAATTCTCAAACATTTCTCCTTGTTTGCTTCTACTTTCCTTGGAAAGGATCTAACAGCTTCAGGGTTAGGACCGTGTGCTGGATATTTTGCAGGCAGGATGGAGAGGTTTGTATGTAGAATGAGGTGATGAAATGATACCAGATTTCATGAAGTTTTGAGATTTCAGGGAAAGATAACCCCAGATTGCAAATGAAGTAGAGGATGTCTTCCAGCAGCTGGGACTTCTGCAGTTTCTGTCTCATCAAACACAAATATCTATATACAGTGTATGCCCAGAAGTTAAATGAAGGCTGTGTACAAAACTTCTAGGTATTTGACACAGGTTTTATGTCAGCAGAGGGGAATGAGCAGCACTTGTCTCTGTTCAGCAAGGCCTCAGCATGTCAGCTGGCCTAGTTACATTGTCTGCAGGGGAATCTGACTTACAGTGCTGCCTTTGTCTGTTCTCTTCATTACAAACAAAACAGAAAACTCTCAGGGCAAAGCAGCCTGTGATGTAAATATGAAACATCAGCTCTGTGTGGCCCAAGTACTGCTGGGAGGTCTCTGAAACTTTCATTTTCAATGCCAAAATTCTGAACAGATGCCCTTCTCATATATTTGCATACATTTCCTCCTCACCAACACACTTTATTCAGTAACAATAACAGAAGCACTTGGCACCACAGAGCTGCTATGGTACAACCAGTCCTCACTATAAATACACCACTCTCCTGTACCACTTTTCTCTTTTGATCTATACTCACCTCAACATCTTAGTCTCTGCCTAAATTAATTGACTGGTACCTTCCTTTAGGTTTTTAATTGAATCTTAATGCCACTGCCTTTGTCAGAGGCAGCATTGTTTGTAAAACCTAAAGTGTCTCTGCTGTGAAGCCACTGTCAAAAGTAGTGACCATTTCTCATAGTGTTCTCTACTTTAACATGCTAATCATGGTAAACAGACTCTCCTGCCCTAGTTTAAGTTATTTTTAAATGAGGTGAGTTAGCACAGTCAGATGTTATTATGCTTTTTATTTGGTTTGGGTTAGATGAGTCTGAACTGGGGTGGATACATGCCAGAGCATATCCCAAGTTATTGGTTCCAAGACTTGAGGCCTGAGGGTAAAATGTCCTGGTGATCTTCAGTCATAGGACTAGAGGTTTTCTGAGTTGTTGTGCCCTTAAGTACTTGTGCCAGATGCAAATTCTGTAAAGTTTTTTTTTTTAAATTAGATTGCCATATAGTAAATTTAAACCTATTAATATGAACACCAGCTATGTAGCTAAAAAAGAAAACAAACAAAAAACCCCATAATTTTGTGATTCTATAGTTTTTGCCTTTTTACTCTAATGAAATGATAAAAACTAGTTTTTAGTATCAAGCAGGTACAATATTGATAGGGTAAATATTTTTGTCATCTATGTGAAGAATTCATTTTCATTTTGATAATGAACATGACCCTGGATGGATTGTTATGGGCCTATGTGCTTGGACAGACTGGTTGTTCTTTTGCTGTTTAATAAGTTCCTGTAAAATTTTCTTGCACCATCACAAGATGATCTGTAGAACTACTCTCTGTCCTTAAACTAGAAACTGAAATTGCAGATGTCTGCAAACAGCTTTGTAATTCCTCTTGTTCATTTGAGAAGAGTGTTGACTAAACTGACAACTGAGACCTATCAAGTGTTTCCTTCTATAGCCTTTTACATCAGACTGTTTAGTGTTTGCTCATTTTCATCCACAAAAGGTCGGGGGTCTAAATCTGTCAAAGTTGTTTTCTCTTACTTGACAAATTCAGAGTTCAAATTTTTTGCTGAAGGCTACAGCTTTGTCATGTACATTGAAAACCTTCAACTCCAATTTGAAGTCTCTAAATCATGAGAAGACATCAAGGATGTAAATGACTAGCAAGGTCATGACTCATTTTCAATATGAAGAAATCAAGAAATAGGGCAATCAAGAAACCAGTCTATATGAAAATGTAAACTTTGCTGAATAGATATGAGTAGTTTAGTAACTTCACTGCTGAACAATTCCTAGAGGTACATACCACACTTTCCATGCTGAAAGGCACTTTCTTACCTGACAGTGTTTTCTGATGGAGACTGAAATACTCCTCGTAGATATTGACAGGTATTTCACAAATTAATTAACACTATAAAGTTTTTGTGTCCCCAAACATGCAATATGCAGGTAACTTCCAAGGTAGGTGTGTGTGGAGACTGTGGCAAATACAACAACATCAGAGCTCTGGAAGAAACTGCTTCTTTTGCCAAAAACTGGTATTTTGTAAATTCTGCATCTGCAGGAACATAAAACAAAAGTCAGGAGAAAAAAA
>JAOEGS010060876.1:7784-18200 GCA_025447755.1 Corythornis vintsioides
GAGAGGAAGAAGACGTGCTGTGCTTTGGAAGGAAAGCAGCTTCTTTTTTCTTGGTGTGGCACTTTTGTTGTTTGGTTTTGTTTGTTTTGGGTTTTTGTTTTGTTTTGTTTTTTAATGCAAATGAACAGTCCTTGATGGTGCCTTTTACTGCCAAGCAAATCCTCTCTGAAGTGCTGCTCTGATGGGAAGTTCCTAAAAGTCAACTGCTTTGAAGGAGAAAGATTTCCATTCTGAAGAATGTCTTTCCAATGGAAGTGAAAATGTATACACTGTACATCTGTACATTCAGGAAAAGGAGCGTTCTTGAATCTGTAAGCCACTAGAAATTCATTGGGACTCACATAGCTCCTTGTTGATGCTTCAGGTGCAGCCTGGAAAAACACTTGGAAGTGACACCCATTTGTCCCACTTGTCCGTGTTGCTTCTTTGACCTTTGAGCCCTGATGACGGTTTCCCAGTTGGGTGATCAAGTAGTCATGGAAGAGAGCTTAAAAACTTACTGATGGAAAAAGCACAAGGCTTTTATTCTGAATATCTGTGAATCTGACCAGACATTGCTTATCAATTTCCTTAGGCCTCTGTATTAGCCTAGGAACCATTAATGGAGAAGAGCTGGCTGCCCTTGAAGGAGAGTCACCCTGAAAAACAAATAAACCAAATGGAGTCAGAGATTATATTTGGTTTATGTAGTTTTGTGCTGTTAACTAAACAAAAATTAGTGCTTTCCTTAAGCCAACACCACCCTGCCCCAGGTGTCCCAAGTGTTTAGTTGTGTTAGTCCCAAATAGTTTTGGTCGAGTGCAGCAACCCACTTGTCCCTGGGAGATGCCTCCTTGCAGAAAAGGAATGGGTTTTTACCGGGCTGTCTCATGGATCAGTGATCCCTTTTGTCTGGGAAAACCTGGAAAATCCAAATTGCTAGAACTGGTGAGAGTGGAAGTGAAGCCAGGAGCTGAGCCAGTAAGACATCAGCCTTTGCAAGGGGAGGCCTGTGTTGGACTAAAGCCTCTCATAAATCATTTTCTGAAGCATGGACTGTTAGGAGAGCCTCCATTTGCATAGAACACACTGATTCTGCCCATTTAAAAATTACCTTCACAGGAATACCGTTTGGTATGGGACCCAAATGTGTCCATGAGACTCAGCAAGTGGCCCTGGGAGTCCCGAATGAAAGGCTGGGAAGACAGAAGACACCTGTAGGGTATTTCTCTAAATGGTTAGATGCAGGCAGGGGAGGAGGGCCTGCCTATTTGAGAGTTGTGGCTGCAGCCCTGCTTTAGACTGAGGAGGAGGCCAGGGGACTCACCTGATTTTTCCTCTGGAAAAGAAGGGACACTGAATTCCTCCCAGCAGACCACAGTGCTTAAGACCAGGCAAGTTTATTGTCACCTTTCCAATGTCTGCCACTTTAAATCCTACAGCTCTCAAATCTAATTCCTAGATTTGAGATCCCTGGAGTGCTCTCTGATCACAGAGCTCATTTTGTAGCAGAAATAGTTCAGGGAGCATAAAAATATTTTAAAATAAAATGGGTCCTCCTCACTCCACAGAGACTCCAGTCTAGCGGGAAAGCAGAATAAAAGAATCATCTTTTTTATATATCTTCAGAGATAAATTTCAAAACTATGCCAGGAAGCCCATATTGAGCAGACAGATGTATTATAGCTGCAAGAGCTGAGGATCAAATAATTTTATTTTGAAATGATCTATGGAACTCCTTGTCCTATCAAGGTACTTGCAGTAATGGGGGACTCAGATATATATGAAAAGGTAGGAAACAATTAAAGAATATCTAACCTCTCTTTTGTTGACTTTCTCCTCTTCGTATAGGTATCAAAACCAGAGAACTACTTGGTCACTGGATGCACTTGTCCAGCCTTTCCAACCCAGGGACCCTGTCTAAAAATACTAACACCATTGCAAAGGTGCACAGAAGAGGCTCATGGTTCCATCATACAATAACTGAGAGGATACCACCCCCAAAGCAGAAAAAGTAGACCCTTTCAGAAGGAAATGGGACCTTGAAAATGAATACCTTTTCAGTTTTCATGAAATGTGGTTTTGAGTGCATGGAAGAATCACTGTATTTTACTGTGTCAGGTTTCCTTGATTGTCAAGGATATTAGTGTTATTCATTTATCAAAGATTTCTTTAAACAATTTCCTTCTGCAACTGACCCAACCCTTTGGGAGAATCTGCAAAGACAATCAAATTACTGTGCACCAAAGCGACCAAAATCCTCTGACAACACCCAACTTAAGTCTCAACACCCAACTTAAACAAACAGAAGAGGAATAATCAGAACCTTGTCATCAATTCCAGCAGAGGATGCGATATTCACCTATTGTCTTTCAGGCATCACGCTCTATGTTATTGGATGGGACAAGCAGGAGCTTTGGCCAATGCCACAGAAATGGGCTTCCATTATTAGAATCTGTGGAACCTGTAGTTCAAGAGCAACCCACAAAATCGTTTTGCTTTGGATTTAGGACTTGTACATGAAGGTGAGTTTTGTGGTGGTTTGAAATCGAAGGATGACAACTGTTGTGTTTGCATCCCAAATGTAACTAAAGACTTAGAACAACAGCTCGATCTTACTGAGAGAGTAGATAAATCATGTAGTGCATTAAAAGAAGGAAAGCTTGACAGCCCCTCCAACTGACTCCCTCTAATGAGCCAGAGAAGTTCCAAAGGACAGATGACACCCCACCTGCTCAGAACAAGAAGGACCATATACAGGAGAGCAGCAACTCACCACAGTTCCTGGGCTTGGCACCAGATCTTCTGTGCCCCAGGGCTTCTCTCTCTGCCTCTGCTGAGGTGTTTTCTATGGTGTGCTTCATCCTCCTCTGCTTTTTATTTCCCCCCTGCCCCGCCCCACCCTGTTGCTTAATTTTTTTTTTTAATTTTTTTAATGCTGGAGTTTTGGTGGTTTGTTGGTTTGGTTTTTTTTCCATTTTCTTGGATGACTTTGTGGTATCAGGTGTCCTGGTCATCTTGTCAGTGTGATGTGGGGATGAAACAAATTTTAGCACCCTTTTGCATAATGAGGAATAATTTCCTACTGCTGCTAACCTCACAATTTAATCTGAGACCAAAAAAACCCACAAAGTAAGAAAAAAAAAGACACCCAAACCCCCCCAAATGCACCCTGAACACCCCCACCAAACTGCATCACAGTCAGACAACCCCCACACAACCCCCTAAAGCCCCTTCCACAACCCCTACCCAGAACCTTCCTTCCTAAACCAGAGCTTCAGCAGGGAGTGGGGCACTGCCTGTATAAATAACAGCAAAAAAAAAAAAAAAAAAAGTCCATATAAAAAAATAACCTGAGACAATAAATGCAAGAGACAAACACACTTTTGGGGGCAGGGCGAGGCGGGGGGGGGAGGGGGAGAACACGATAATGCACTGCCTGTAGTGTCACAAAAAGTAAGAAATATGTATATAAAAGATTTGGAGTGAAAAAAATAAGCTGAAAAACTGAGATGGCCAAAAGGAAAAGTGTAAAATAAAATGCCTGAAATAAAATGCCTGAAACAAAATGGCATAAAACAGAACAGATAAAACAAAATGCCTAAAAGGGAAATAATAAAAGTATAAAACAAAATGCCTGAAAGGAATGGCATGAAAGAAAATGCCTAAAACTAAACACCTAAAAGGAAAAGCATAAAATAAA
The DNA here is from genome assembly GCA_025447755.1 of Corythornis vintsioides. Classification (NCBI taxonomy): domain Eukaryota; kingdom Metazoa; phylum Chordata; class Aves; order Coraciiformes; family Alcedinidae; genus Corythornis; species Corythornis vintsioides. Next base: position 11,467 of record JAOEGS010060876.1, read on the forward strand.
ATGCCTAAAACAAAATTAAGGTGTGTCTACCAAACTTCTAAATGTCTCACCTAGCTCCCTTGGGAAATGGGATAGCCTTGAATCCTCATTTAATCCCCCATTCTCCATGCATTCTCATTCACTGCTGCATGAAATCAAAGTCCAGAGCCTTTTTATTCCTCTGAACAAGTTTCCTTCCCAAGCATAGAGTTCACGCTTGCATTGAATCTCATCCTAGCTCCCTCAGGGAAGGAGCTACCCTGAATTCTCTCACTGTATCTCCCCTTCTCCGTGCATTCCATTTACTGCCGCATGAAATCCAAGGCTAGATCCTTTGCTTTTGGGTGTTCAGCATGTTTCCTTCCCAAGCACTGAAATTACACTTTTTTTCAGTAGAGATTAGTGCTTGCACTAAGCACACACACCCTTCAGTCTACTCCAAACTTCAGACCCTGAAGATTTTTTCAAATTTAGTTTTCCCCTTTGTTAAAAAAAACAACAATCAAAAAACCAAACAACCAAACCAAAACAGGTCTGCCTGTGGCAATTGCTGCTGTTCTAATATGAGTTTAGGTGAGAATTTAATCTCATTGAGCTTTTTCACTTCACTGCTTACTTCATCCTGTTCATGTTGGGAGGCTTTTCTCTACAGGCTATTTATAGGAATGCACCTGTGCTGAAGTTAACTTCCCAGCATTTCAAATAAATTTCTAGCACTTGGTTTGAGGCAGAAAGCTAGAGGTTTATCAGGGTAAGTGGCATGATTATACTGAAATGAAGTGCTGTTTTATTTCCAAAGCCACTCATGCACTTGTGTGTAAAAAAACCTGGCTATGGCAGGATGCAGAACAAAGACAACTATGTTGACTTAGCTAGACTAACATTATACACCAGAAGGAAACAGGTCCATAGCCACGGTTAGGCTCAAATACCACAAAGTTGATGTTTTTGCACACAAAGGAGGACTGATTTGTGCTCTCAGCAAAAAAAAAACTGTAAGACCTTTCCCCCTTGGTAGCCAGCTGGGCGGGAAGCACATTGCAGCATCCCCACCTTGGTCCCTGTTCTGCAGCATCCAAGACCCTGAGTCCAAGACACCAGTTAGATTTTAAATACTAATCATATGCTTATAGCAAGGGCAGATAATCTATGTGCAAAGAAGAAACAAGCTACAGCTGATTGAACTCACCTCCACTACAGTCCTCTTCAGATGACAGATTCAAGAATGGACATCTCTCTTCAAGGCAGCAATGCCTTCTGCACTGGGAAAAAATGAGGAAATGTGCTTAGCTGCCTTTTCCAAGAGAGAACAGACAAAGCCATGTTTTCACAAAGAGACATTGTTCTGCAGCATAAATCAGAGCTCTCTCTCAATGGCTGGGTACCTTACCAAAATTAAAAGCAGTCAATCAGGGCAGATTAGGAGAGATGAGAACAAAACAAAGATCATAAAGTAAAAGTTCATGCAACCAATAAGGTACAAACAACTTAATGACTGTTCATAAGTCGTTATGATATTGATGCACACACACACACATATATATATACATATTTTTAATATATAGTCATATGGGTAGACAGATCACCACATCAAATTCCACCTTGATGCCACTTGTCCACCTTTATGCTGCTTGTCCAACTCACAGACATAACCTAGCACAAGATGGCACTGTCGGGTAGCACTTCCTCTACCAGCAGCAGCATCAAAACTGTGACTTCGACATAAATGCAGGGACTCCTGTGAGCAGTTTCTTAAACTTTCTCTTTGTTCTGGTGGGGTTTGTTGTTGTTGTTGTTTTTGTGGGGGATTTTTTTGTTTGTTTATTTAGTTTAGTTTTGTTTTGTTTTCTGGCTTTGTCTGACCGGCTCTTCCTGGGCACTTTCTGTTTCTCAGTAGCTCTCATTACACCCCTACATTAAGACACTCAGTGGTTCAGGTTGGGACTGTGGTGCCCTGGGATCTATCAGGACACTCCTAGCACAGCAGCAAGGCTGAACCAATTTTGTACCCTCAGAACTATGTGCTGAGATGGAGGGACACAGTCTGCGCTGACAAGTGCACCCTGTACACCTGGGCTGTGATGGAGCTATTTGGGCTTTATGGCCTGCAGAAACCTCAAGAAAAACCAAGCTAAGCAAACACAAGAGCCATGGTCATGCTGACTGCCTTTGTCCATGTGAAAAAAATACCAGTATAAGAAACAATCCCCAGCTGACATATCTAATTCCTCGTTCCTGGGACAGCAACATTAATTTTGGCCATACTGTGAGAGACCAGATCTGGTCCCACTTCTGTACAATCCTTTGAGACATACTTTGAGACCTGCCTTAATAATGCACAGCTAAATACACACTGGTCTGAAAACAATAAAAAGGTAGCCACAGTTTGGCCACTCTTAAGATAATATGGGAAAGACTCAGAGTGCAAAGCTTACACACATCCATGCTGCTCCTGACCATTAGTTCCCTCTTATGGAATGATTGTGAAACTAGCTGCTGATTTCATTTGAGACCTTAGTTTTGTGTGCACCTACCATTTCTTCTGGTAGTGCCACTGCTCACAGCATCTTCATTAAACAAAAACTATTCTCTAGTTTAAGAAATTAACACAGCAGCCTTCTATTTTTCCCTCTCTAGGAAGCTCATCAAAAGATACAGTCTGTATCTGTCCTATGGAAACATCTCTAAGAACTGCCTGTATCTTGGTGGACAACAATTGCTGTGGGCTGTGCTACACCAGTGATGACCCAGCTATGCTGAATAACCACAGATCCTCTCAGTTGGCCAACAGGGACAGGTAGGATGTGCTGGTGAATCTCATGGAGCAGACTGCAAATCACACTTGTGCAGGAAGCTCTGTGTCTGTTCTTACAGTTTCAGTAAAGCAGAGCTCACAGCTTGACTGGTTACTCCTTCCTAGGAACACCCAAAAACATAGTAGCCTAGTGGTACACCCATAACCAGGACTGCTTTTGTGCAGACACAAGCTGCTATGTCCCTGCAATGTTCATGGCTATGAGTATGTCCTCACTGGTACCTGGCTGACGCTGGCCATATTTAACTGGCCTTTTCAACTCTGAAGGAGTAAATTGAACTATGATGAATAAGATAATTTCAGCACAGCTGTAGACAGTGGGTCTCTGAAGGAAGGAGATGCCACCCTGCTGCATGCTTGGTGCCTTGATGAACTTCTGAATCAGATGCAGCTGAAGATACTGTGTACCTTAATATACTTACTCCCATGGTTCTGCTGACTCAACCATACTAGCATGAGACTGGCTTTTCACGGTTTCTCAACGTCAGTCAGGAACAAATCTACAGAACAACTGCACTTTTTATCAAGTCCTGCACTACCTTTAAAGGCCTCTGCTTTATCTTGGAGATGATGAATGTGGCCATAAAATGCATCAGTTGGCAGCTTTCCTGATGCCCAGTTTTTCAGTCTCCTGTAATAGCTAAAAAAAAACCCAAACCAAAACAACAACAAAAAAACCACACCAAAAAAAACCCAATCAAAAACAAACAAAAAAGTGTCTTGAGAAAAATACAACCCTACAACCCTCTAGTCATCTGAAGTTCCCTACTGTATAATTAAGATAGTTCACTGCAAGCCAGGATTTAATTGCTTATGAAGATGTTGTCTGAGAGAACAAGTCACTGAGAGGACAAGTCACACATGCCTTCAGCATGGCTCAGAAACACATTGGCCTCCACGTTTATAATTGACTCAATTGCATTTTTAAGCATCCTAATTCTAGACCTGAGACCCAACTTGCTATGTGCTTCATTCTGGCTATGAAGTACAAGCAAAGATGTACTTTAGACATTTGTGAAAGCTGAACTGCAAAGATGTTTTCATATGTTTTCCACTACAAAAAGAAGTACAGTGGAATTCATGGTGCTGTACTGCAAATGAATGTGTTTTTTCACTGTATTAACATCTTTCCTGTGAAACAGATTTTGATTCCTTGAAAATGGCAAGTGCTGCCTTCTGGTGCCTGATTTAGCAACAGCAAGTGCTGCACATTGAGGACAAAAGATGGAAGAAGACTCTCCTACCTCCACCAAAAACAAACCCCCAAAACCCACAAAAAAAACCCCAACACCCTACACCTTTTTGCCATAAGTGTTACAAATTTTTTGCTTATACACTTTCTCAGAGTTTGGTTTATGTTCTTCTGCCACTATTCATTTGCTAGCTTGAATGCAATATTAGGAAAAGGAGAAAGTTGATAATATTATTGTGCCTAGGCAGGAAAAACAATATACATCCAGCACATTTTAGCACTAATTTAAAAAACAAAACAAAACAAAACACTACTAACAACAACAACAACAAAAAAAACCAACACAACAAAAAAGCACAAACAAACAGACAAAAAACAACCAAAACCAGAAACAAAGCCTTTCTCTTTTGTGCTGAAAATCTCAGAGCCATACAGGACCTGGGTCCCTAGAATTCAGCATGTAGCAAGCATCAGTGATAAAAGCACTGGGAGCACAAAGGACTCCTGAAATGAATGAATTCTCAATGAATACATTCATGTGTAGCACCCAGTGGGAGCAATTACAAAAGTTGTCACCAAAGACCAGGGACAAACAAGCTCTAATTTCTCTGCCAATAATTCATCTACAGGTAGGGGAGTGAGTAATTCAAAACTTGCCCTCATTAAATATGCTCCAGGTAAAAGTTTTCAAAATTAAAACCAAGAAGGCCAACCTGAAAAAGAATGACACCAACAAATTACATGCTCACTGACACTGACAAGCAATGAACCCACACATTATCACAAGCAAATTGACAGTGTAGCAAATCTATAGTTGACATGTACAGAAATTATGATTTTTTATTTGTTCAGCTCTGCTGTCCCAAGTGATGCGAAATAGGAAGTTCATAAGCCACAAGGAATGAACCTAATGCTAGGAGTAAAGGCAGCACAAAGTATTAAAAAAAAAAATTTTTAATCTTAGTCTGAAATATGCCTACGGCAAGAGGATTCAAGAACCAATTCCATTTCAGCTGTAACTGGACACAGAATAATTCAGACCTAATTGTAGGGTATTTGCTTTCTGCTAATATTTAGTTGCACTCTTACAGTTTTTTTCATGACTCCAGACTCATTGTTGAGACTCATAGCTAGCCTATAGCTCTGAGAAGTTGAAATCCTTCCAATTCTATAAGGTGTTCTCCAAATGATATGAAATACGTGGTCTTCATTTCATTTGCCACATGATTCTCTTGCAAGGCATACCAGAGCTTTGTTTGGGTTCTGTTTGTTTGTTCGTTTGTTTTTTAAATCTAATTTGCAGATGAGACATAAAGAAAAAAAAATGTGTAAAGAAATCGCAGGGTTTTTCTTCTCAAAATTCCTGCAATACAAATGCTGGTGGTAATTTTTTTTCCACAGAAGTACAGAATCTCCCCAGAAAGACCAAATTCGTCCCCAAATCAGGTGAGAGTTTGAAAAATGTCACTTAGAGGGGTTTTTTAATTATTATTATATTTCCTGACTCAGAAAAAAGTTGTAGTGCGTAAGGTCCAAAAGCAGTCCATGTCAGAAAAGAGGGTCTCAGCACTAGCAAGAAAGCTTCACTCTTCATAAGGTTTCCGGAGGGACAGAGTTTACATTCATCCATGTGAAGCATCCATATGACATACACAGATGAGACCCCATTTAGAGTTTTATTCTTCTGACAATTTTGTTAATTGGAGAAAAATGTATTATATATGAGAATGTAACCTTGTCATGAAATGGCAATTAATGTTTTCTTCAGTAAATTATACCACTTTATGTAACCATGAACATCTGTTTGATGGCAGTCCCAATTAAGCCACAGCTGTCCAAGACCTGAGTAGACCAGCAGCTTTGGGTCCTTTGCTGTGTCCACTATCTGATGAAGATAGCAATGGATGAATTACCCCATATTTCTGCCATTCACTCTTTGAAAGCATAATTACCTTCCCAAAAGGTCTACACTGCACAACACCTTCCAGAACAGAAGAAAAGCTTCAGACTCCATTAGGAAAGTCCTTTGCTTTTTTGATGCAAAAGCCTTGAAAGCTCATTTCAAGAAAAGCCTGTCTTGGCTACTGTATGACTCACATAAAGCTCTGTATACCTCACTCCTCTCACCAATAAGCATTTGTTTGCCATCTTGCAATTATGAATCAAACACCCGAACTGACTAAAACTGACACATGCCCTTGCATTTTAACAGCTGCCTTCATGTAAGTAGCTGCATTTTTCAGAAGCATCTGAGTGCTAAACTAGTCATATCCAGTATGCACATTGAGCAGTAACTGGGTGAAGCAGTTTCTATGAATATAGGGAAGAAATAGGGAATAGAAATAGAGAACCCTATTTCTATGGTAGCCTCTCCTACAGCTTTTCACTTTCCTGCCATCCCTCTAGCCTGAGGAATAACTGTAATTTTGAGGGTAGCCACCACAAGCCCATAAAAGCTCTCAGCTGCTTCACACTAGGTAATGTCCAGTCCAAAACTAGATGTGGTTTCAGAGGTGTTCCTCACCCTACATTGACTGCTGACTAGAAACAGTTAAGGATTCAAGTCTTTACGTTCTTACACTGTGTCCTAGTTTGGACATGTATTATCTTAAATTTATGAAATGTGAGGCCCGGGGCTTATAAGGAGACAAGAATTTATTAAAACAGTATATATATATTCATAGATTCATAGATATTAGGGGTTGGAAGGGACCTAGAAGATCATCTAGTCCAACCCCCCTGCCTGAG
>JAOEGS010061602.1:7941-18122 GCA_025447755.1 Corythornis vintsioides
CTGAGCTCGGCCGTGTGCTGAGGGGCTGCTCCGCCATGGGCCTCTGCTGAGCTCGGCCGTGTGCTGAGGGGCTGCTCCGCCATGGGCCTCTGCTGAGCTCGGCCGTGTGCTGAGGGGCTGCTCGCGCGGCTCGGCCCTTCCTGGCATACAGTCATGGCTTGGAAAAGCCCCTCGGGATCATCCAGTCCAACCATCAGCCCTGCACTACACAGCTCACCCATAAACCATGGCCCTCAAACCCACATCCAACCACCCTCAACCCCCTCCCTGGGCAGCCTGTGTCAGGCTCTGGCTGCTCTTGCAGGGAAAAATGTTTCCCTCCTGCCCAGTCTAGCCCTCCCCTGGAGCACCTGGAAGAAACCTACCTTGTGGCAGCAATCCTTAACCCTTCCCTTCCTTAGCGCTCCCCAGCTTTCTCAGAGAGGTGCTGTTCCAGTGGTGCCTGAAAGGGGCCGTACCCGTGGCAGCAGGTGGTGTGCAGTTGGCCCGCAGCAGTGATGGAGTTCACACCTGGAACTGGACCAGGGAGTTGATTCCGCAAGGTTAGATTCTGAATTCTTTAGGACAAGGAGCAGCAGAAATTAAGATGTTCGCCTGCAGAGTTTGTGGGTGATTTACTAGAACGTAAAGCAGTTTGGTTTTCCCCATGATTTGCATTGTTTTCTAAATAGGATCTGTGTCATCTGATAAGATAGAGCTGACATGAAAGTTGCTTCTTTTTGGTCTCATATTTTAATGATCCCTTAAACCCAACATTTCTTACTGATACAGTTTAACAATTTTAGCTGGCAAGTTGAAGGAGATGGGACTGTTAGAGTGGGATGGGTAGAGGTTGGATTGCCTTCTAATTGCATAAACATTGCTTCTTTAAGGAAGTGTTCCAAATACTTTTTTTTTTTTTTTTTTCACTCAAGGTAGAAACTCTTAAACGAAAGTGTAGTTTATAACACCACCTTTTGGAAAAAAAGTCGGTGCATTAAGTTGTGCAGAACATGATCTTTCAATCTCAAGTTGAAATATAAACCAGTGGCACTCCCATGTGTAGTCATAAAACAAGAATTAATGTGCAAAGAGTCTGCTGATACCACTGTACATATTAAGTAATAGAGCACATAGCTTAATTCTTGACAGGACTGGAGGGGATGGATCCAAACTAGAGCTGAGTGGATTCAGATCAGACATGAGAAGAATTTCTTCTTTCCCAGGAGAGGGTGAGACCCTGGCCCAGGGTGCCCTGAGAGGTGGGGGCAGCCCCATCCTTGGCAGTTTCTCAGGCCAGGCTGGATGGGGCTCTGAGCACCCTGCTCTAGTGGGAGGTGTCCCTGCCATGGCAGGGGGTGGAACTGGATCAGCTTTGGAGTCCCTTCCAACCCTGACCATTCTATGAGTCTTCTGTTGATTGTGTTTATTAAGTGCATCAGTATCACACTGAGTTTATTGGTTGCTTTGCACTGTCCTGTCCCAAGTTCTGTGATCAGAATGCTGAAATCCTGAAGGAGGTCTGAATGTGCTGTCATAATAAATGTAGCTTGCATTAGACACTGAAACCTTTCATCAGGAAGACTTGTCAGTAATAGAACTAAGGTGCTGTTGAAATAAGCAATCTCCTAAAGATAATGGTTTGTTGAATACTATTATATTTAGCTTGTTGGAGGATTCTTTGCAGAAAAAGTCTCTACTTACAAACAAAGGGAATGTTTCTGTTTACAGGGTATTTTGTCTGAAAATTAGAAGAGTGCTTTTATAATTGATCTGCACTGACCTGTGGTCAGAACAAGGTAGTAGAACTTAATTTAAGAATCTTAAAAACTCTGTCTCTGTCTGTGGGAACAACAATACAGATAATCCTGTTTTGGAGCTGCAGTGCATTTCTTAGTGTCATTGAGTATAAGAAAAACTGTGTCTGCAGAGCCTGGCTTAAATAAGAGAAAGAAAGATTTTTTTTTAAATGTAATTTTACTCTTGGCAAAGATATTTTAAATGGTGGTAAACTTGGGGAAAATACAAATGTTTTACAAGGTTTTTTTATACCTATGTAAAAAGCATTTTACTTCCCAGTGAACGTAACACCCTTGTCTCTGAACAGGAATGTCCCTGACTTCAAATAGCAGTTAAGGATTTCCAGAAATATTTTTCCAGAAGTCTTTGGGGGAGTTATAACTAGGTTAAAGAAAATGTCTGAAGCGACAGTCTTCCCTGTAAAAGTGCATGCTAATGCTCCAGGGAATTGCAGAGTAACAACTTCCATTGATTTAAGTCGTTCCAGCTGTTCAGTTCTAAAGATGAAGTGTTAGGCAGGATGAGACAAATACACTCCTTGGTCAGTCTCTCCATCAGGGTTCATCAGCTCTTGCTGTTCTCCATGGCAGTTTCTTCCCCAGCCTGTTAAATGAGCACTGCATTGAAAATGTACCCACCAGTTCCCTGTGCTTGCACTTGATTCATGCTGTTGAGTTGTGGTCCAGCTTTCAGTGTTGTCCAGTGCTGACTTGGAGATAGCAGGATCCCACTGGGCTTGGAGTGCCAAGGACTCATCTCCTAAGAGCTGCAGACAGCATTAATCAGATTGCTTATCTGTGAAACCACTGAAGCCTTTGGGATTCTACTTGAATCTCAATCACCTTATGTACTTGCTACCCATAGCAGCCCTAGAAATCACTACAGTTGATTCTCCATTAACTGTAAGACTAAATGTCTACTTTTCCTCGAGAACTTGGTGAATTTCTGTAGCATCCTCCAAGATAAGACTGTTTCTTCCTGAGCTTCTTGCCTTTCCTTTAACTCTTGTCCTTTTTGTCAGAAGAAAGTAAATGGACTTTCAATAGTCGAAGGCGATTTTATGCCTTGGGAAGTGTCTTAAGAGTGAGGAAGAACATGAGGCATATTTTCTGCTATTCAGAAGTGCCATACATGAAAGAAAACTCTTAAACTACGCTGCTTAGAACTCCTGAGGTCAAGAATTGGGCTTCTTACTTGCTCAACATGCAATTATAACAGTACTGAAGTTACACAGAGCTGTTGGGTGAGCTCCCAAATAGCCATGCAGACATCTGAGCTGTTGCATGGTTGGCTTTAGCATCAGGGGCTCTACTTTGTCATGGGCTAGCTAGACTGAGCTGTAAATGTCCTTCAAGTCCGGTTAAAAACTCAGGATACAGATGAGAGGTAGAATATGCTGTGTTTGTTCCCCAGCATTGCCAATCATTGCTGTAGTTGGCCAGTCTGGTATTCCCAGTGTACTTGCCCCAGGCCTCACATCCAGAGTTGTTCATGCAGCCTGAGAGGTTGGCAAGTGCTTGGTCTCCAAATTGTCAGGATTTCAGGGTGCTGCTGGTCAGCCAGTGTGTTTGCTGGTGTGCTTTTCCTCCCTGAATCAGTTATGCTTTCAGCAAAAAGTTTCTGTCTCTCTCGTAGTGTTTTGTTGCTGCCTCTTAAGGTGAACTCTGAAAAGATTTTCATTAAACAAATGTGACTTAAAGTGCTCTTGGGCAACTGTGCTCCATGCAGTCCAGCTTCCTAGATACAACTTAAAGAACAGTTGCACGTGCCCCAGTTGAAATTTTTGTTTAGCCAGTAAGGCTTTTCTTTCATATATTATGAATTCCATGTCTGATGACAGAACCACAAAATGACTGAGGTTGGCTGGGACCTCTGGAAGTCATCTTGTCCACCATGGCCCCCTGCTTAAGCAGGGCCACCTGCAGCCAGTTGCCCAGGGCTATGTCCAGAGGCTTTTCAGTATCTCTAAGCCTGGAGACTCCACAGTGTCTGTGTTTGATCACCCTCACAGTGAAAAAGTGTTTTGCGATGTCACTGGAGACCACTGAGAAGAGCCTGGCCCCATCCTCTTTGCACCCTCCCTTCAGATATAGGGATACATACATATGTGTGTGTATTTTCCTGCAAAGCTACTTTCTAGCTGTTTAAGCTCTGGCTTGTTTGGCACTTGTAGTTGTTCTTCCCCAGGTGCTGAATTCTGCACTTTCCCTTGTTGAACTTCATGACATTGCTCTGGTTCTGCGTGGAGTAAGCATTGTTGTTCTGGATGTTGATTCTACGTGTGAAAAGATAAGTTGACAAGGAAGTATTGAAGTTGTTTGTTGGCTGTGGCCAGGAGAGATCATCTGCTAGGGATTTGTGGTCTTAGAGCTTGAGACCTGTTCTCCTACTCCTGTAGGACAGCTCTGCATCTGGAATCAGTGAGAGGGTACTGTTGTGTAGTGCAAAGCTTGCAGACTGGGGTGTGATTTAGCAGTGTCAGTGGGGCAGTTGTCTTCAGTCTTGATCTTGTATTGACTGGCAGCTTGTCCAAGAGAGTAGTGGATTTTTGTATGGGAGACAATCTGCTGCATCCACAGCTGTCAACACTAAACAGATTTGGAAGCATGGCTGTGCTGTGTGTTAGCATTTGTGAGTGTTAAATGCATGTGCTGGATTTCCATTTCAGTGTAAGATGGTGTGAACTTTCTATCCCTTTGTCCAAGCACCAGCAGGAATCAGGTGATGTGGTGCAGATATAGTTGGCTGCAGTCTGGAGTAAGGCTTCCCCTGCAGCTGCTGTCACAGGGGAGGGTTTGGTTTCAGCAGAGCTGTTGTTTCCTCAAGAGGCCTCTGTGCTAACATCTCTGTGTGTCCCAGCTGTGAAGCAATAAGGGTGGTAGCTTCTAAGGACTGGTCTAAGAAAATACCGGATTTGGCACCACATCTATCGATGATTACTCAGACTTCACTTGAATCTCTCTAAGGTACAAATGTGTGTAACTGATAACTTGTGATGGTGAGATGTATTCTTCCAAGGTGCCTCGTTTCAGCTGGTTTCATGTGCCAGGTCCCACTTACCCATGAATGAACAAGCTGTGTAGTTTCCATCTGCACAGGCTGCAAGGCTGAGTACTGCTGGCCCCAAGAGCACATTTAATCAAGTCTTGCAGGAAAAAAAAGCTTTAATATTTGGGCCTGTAGAACTAATCAAGCTGTCTAGCCGCTGTAAGCAGGTTTCCTTTGTAAACTCTCATCACAGCTATTGAATGAATAGTTCTTGATGAAAGTGCAAACATCAGAAGACTTGTCTGCATCCTATCCCTGCTGCCGGTGGTTAGGAGGCTGTCCAGTGACAGGATTCATTACCTGTTGCCAAACCAAAGCCAGCATGACACTTTGATCAGCCATCTGTGTTAGTGGGAGGCAGGGCTGGACATCTGTCACCTTAGACTGAGATCTGCTCCATTAGAAAGCACAACATCTGAACAGGTTGTCTCTTCACTTCAGACGTTTGATGCTTGTCTTTAGAGACCTGGGAAACATCCCAAGGGATAGGTTTTTTCTGTGGTGCTTGCTTGCAACCATATGTCTTGGATACAAAACTGGTCTAGATTTGTGAAGAGCAGGAAGGGTTTTAGAGTGCTCTTCTAGCTTGTTTCACTTTCCACACAGTTACAGTTCTAACCTGTCACATAGCCCGGTGTGATTATCAGATGAATTCTATGGCAGCTGGTTTGGGGCCATGCACATTTCTTGCTTCACTGTATTTTAATCATTAACAGCAGCGCTATGAGCTGTAGCGAATCCTTGGATGTGAAAGCCTTACAGTGACAAAGGCTTTTGCAAGAATTAACCTTACACTTGCATGTGTTGTGTGAATACACTGTAGGGACTGACATCAAGTGAGGAGCACAGTTGGTGCTCCCCAGCAGGAGCATCATCAGGAACACCTCAGCAGCATACCCAGTTTTACTGGACTTGTGCTTGTGGTGTGACTGTCACCAGATAGCAACCCATGATGCCACCCTGAGTATTCCCTGCCCCTCCAGACTGCCTTGACTTTCCAGAGTTGCCCACTTTAAAAGTGCCACTCGTGTTTTAGTTACTCGTGTTTGGTGTAGGACTGTCACAGCAGGTAACACCAAATGCAGAGTTGTAATGCGGCTTAAGATAGGATCTGGAGCTGGCACAGAAACACTTTGCAGGCTGTGAGCTGAGCTGTTGGGTAAAGTTGGGAGTGCCCTGGATTGCCCTGCTGTCTGCCTCCTGCTTCCACTGGCTATTGTGAAACACAGAACACAGCACACACTGCTGATGTAACTTTCCTGAAGGATTCAAGTGAATAATTTACAAGCTTTTTTAACAGGTCTGATGCTTTATAAAATCATCTATAACTGCACTTGCTTAAATACTTGTTTGAAGCATTTTGCAATTTAGATTATGTGGTCAAAGGTGGATGGAGCTCACCTGGTAGAACTACAGAATGTTGTAATGTGTAGAAAAGTCACCATTCTGGAATCCTTCTCTGTAAAAACATTTGAACACAGGAGATAGATATGCTGGGTGAAAGCAGTGGGAGGCATAGCAGCAGTGTTCAGTGCTTCTTTGACAGAAATGCAGTAGAACATGTCTTGGAAGGAAGCTTTATTTCCACAGCTCTCCTCTAAACAGTTCACCATTTATTTGGCTTCCCAAATAGCTAATTTATTTTTCTGTTACCCAAAACAAATAGCCTGACTTTGGATGCAAAAGAAGGTCTGACTTTAAGCTCAACTGGTTTTCGATCCATTTGTGCATTTTTGGAAAAGTAATTACTTGGGTGAAAGTCTCAGCCTGTTCCTTAAAATGAATGAGAATCCACCTTCAGCTTTTCTGCTGATTTCAGGAGTGGAAAAAGATACTTTATAAAAGTAAAACAAATGGAAGAGTTTCAGAGTCTCTGTCAGAGTGAATCCAGGTGTCTGTTGTGTTCTGCATGCAATGTGGAAGAAAGATATCAAAGCTGCTTTTGGCAAAGCACGGGGTTGTAGTTTAAGGAAGACCCGACTCTGCCAGGGACTTGATGTTGATCTTTGCTAGAAATCAGATTTTAAAATGAAATGGTTTGATTTATAGCAGGAAGATTAGCTTTCATAGCAAACGAGCTGAACTCATTAACTGGTGTGGTTGATTGGCAGCCAGCACAGCAGCCCTGCTGTCACCACAGGTTTAATGGGGTAACTAATGCTCAAATGCCAACAGCTTTGTGGCTAGTGCATGACCAGGAGGTAGCACTGAAGAAGTGAAGCACTTGGGTTTGGTTATCTGCACAGCTCTTATGAAGAGTCTGACAAAACTGTCAATGGGAGTATTGAGGAGATCTGAAAGTGTCTCTCAACATGGCATACTCATGGGTTATGTTGTTTGGTTGTTGTTGCTTTCATTAAACTAAACTTGGTTATTTATTACAGCTGTTAAAATGCAATCTGAATGGTATATAGCTAATTTCATTCCTTACTTCCAGTCTGACATTGTACTCCTTAATTTGTTAGGTGTCTGAAGCATGAAGTAGTATTTTGATTAGTTAAGTTTGCAGACATGATTTACTGAGTGACTAGGGTCTGGTGTGAATTTTATCTTGAGGACACAAAGCATGCTCTGTATTTTATATTTGCTTGGAAACCTGAAATCACTGGTACTCAGTGTAAAACACAAACCGGTTTAGATATTTGAGATGAAGCAGCTAAAATTTCATTCAGTTCCTCAGTCCATCAGTGCTGTCTAAAGGCACAAAGGTGTTCACTTGCTCATTGTGTTTTGCTGTTGATGTGATTGATGAAATTCAGATTAGCAATATGCCCAGGGAAGGTTTCATGCCTGTGTACTTACTGGGTCCTAAATACGATGAATTCATTGTCAGGAGCTGCCACAGTTTGCACCCACACAGTAGATGGTGCCAGGCTGGTTTAGGAGGATGAAGCCAGCTTCAGCTGGTGCATGTCAATCCCAAGAAAGTTAATTGAAGAATTCACTTAACTGCAGGGGGTTTCCAGAGCTTTTTTGCCACCTCTGTGCTTCCTCATTCTGGGCTGCCTGTTGTAACCACCTTTAAAGCTGTAATAGTTTTATAGAGCTACTGGTAATTAAGATACATATTTATATACCTTCTAGGTTCCATGCAGACCGGTTGATAAATATTTGTGGTGCATTTAGTGTTCTTTATTTAACTTGCTTCTTTTGAGAGCTTTGCCAAGAAACCTACCCTCTCTTTGAGCTTCCAGTGCTTAATAAAAAAAAGCATTTGGTTGATTAGTGGAATTAAACACAGAACCACCTTCTCTCTCCCCCTCTGCACTGCTGCAAATACCACAGTATGGCATTTGCATATTGATGGTGTTTAGGTACTTGCTAAACTTGTGTTCTCCTACTAGTTACAGAGAAATAGAGGTGACTCAAAATAGTCCAGAAACTAGTAGCTTCCAATATTTTCCAGTTCTTCTTGGATGTATCTTTTTAGGCAGTGCGTTGTTTCCTTGAAACATGGAATTACAGTGATTAACTGGCAAAACCAGTTGCATCTAAAGTCATTGGATGTTTTAAAGCACTTGTGAATTTTTGCTTTGTCAGTTTCTTTTTTTAAAAAAGGCCTGGTATTTGATGAACATGGAAATTGATATATTGTTTTCTCTTAATTGGGAAAAATTGCATAGAGAGAACCTACTTGAAGTCCATGCTCATGTAATACTTTAATTTAAAGTCTCCATGCAAACACAGGGTGATAGGAGCTTTCAATCTGTCCTTTCTTGGTGGGAGAGAGCACCTTGGTGGCAACTGGTTGTGTTCTCAATGTTTAGTTAGTAAGAGGTGCATGGATCTAGCTGTTAGGACCATGTCCTGATACTGTTCAAGCAGTTCCTGAGGTGTCAGGCAGAAGATGCAGGGCATGACTAGTTGGGGAGAAGATGTTTAGACCGCAGTGGGGGGTTGGATTCATAGGTTAATAATTGAAAGAGCTCCCTGTAATGGTAAATCAGCACTGAAGTTCTGAGCTATTCCTGAATTGTCCAGCCTGGTGTACCCTAAGGCACTCTGTTCTGCTGCTAAAATAAGGTCACTGAAACACTGGAAGTTCCAGCTGTCACTTAGTAAGTAACTGAAATGGTTAATCACCACTTTCTTTGCCACTGTCAAGAACTGTAGGGTTTTCTCCCATAGAATACCAAGCAAGGCATTTTGTGTGTAATTTCTGGTGTTTGCAACAAGCTGTGACAATACACATTCCACTAAGACATTTCCTTTTTGCTCTTCTTGTTTCAGAATGATTTTGCCCACAGTGACTGCCTGTCGAGCAATGAGGCCAGTTTGCCAGAGCAGCCAGCAGTGGCTCAGGAGGGAGTGCCCCTGGCTTCCCACAGGGCCCAGAGAGAAGGTAAGTTCCCTGTCTGACAGACACCTCAAAGGCTGTTGTGAATGCTAAACTCTGCCTGCAGTTGCAGAAATCTTGCAGCTGTGCTGCTGCTCCTCTGAGTGAGAAGCTGCAGTGGTTGGTGAGTATAACAGCATCTTTGCTGCCTGCTTGGCATTTTCTGTGTTGTAACAAGCTGGCATTCTTGGTAGCTGCTAACTGCTGCTGTCTGCATGCATGAAAACTGACTGCAGAGAGTTTCCACTGAAAAGTAGAGGTGAAGTCTAGGAGAAAATAAAATTTAATGTCATTGTGTTAAGGATGTTCAGATTTTTTTAAAGCAAAGCTAAAAGCCATGAAGGTTCTGTCAAACACTGAATAGCTTTTGATACTGGATTTAGTTGTTTGATTTGTATCCAGACTAGTGAGACTAGGCCATGGGTGTCTAGCCCAGTACTCATGAGGCAGAGTGCTGATGGCGTTTTGGGGAACCAGGTCTCCCACCCCCCAAGAGAAAATCTACACACTCAGCCCCCTCCCTGCAATGTTTGTACACCAGTGCAGTAGCCTGGGGAATAGCAGGAGGAGCTGGAGATCTGTGTTCAGCCACAGGGCCATCACTGCAGTCACTGAGCCCTGGTGGGGTAGCCCACGGGACTGGAATGTTGTCAGAGACAGTTATGTCCTTTTTGGGGTTGGTGGAGTTGTTCTTTATGTTCATGAGCAACTGGAATGCACTGAGCTCTTCCTGGGGTGGATGAAGAACGTGTTGCAAGCTTCTAGGTGAGAATTAAGGGGCATGCAAATATGAGACTGGTGTGGGTGGCTACCCAGTCCACCAAAACCAGGAAGATGTTGACAAGACCTACAGGCAGCTGGAAGGAGCCTCAAGATCTCACACCCTGGTGCTCATGGGTAACCTCAATCACCCTGATATTGTTGGAAAGGCCACACAGTGAGCACACTCATTCCAGAAGGCTCTTGCAGTGCATCAGTGACAGCTTCCTGATGCAGGTGTTGGAAGGGAGTGCTGCTG
>JAOEGS010063976.1:4364-17901 GCA_025447755.1 Corythornis vintsioides
GACCCACCGGTGCAGCCGGGACCCACCGGTGCAGCCGGGACCCACCGGTGCAGCCGGGACCCACCGGTGCAGCCGGGACCCACCGGTGCAGCCGGGGTTTTGGCGGCAGCGCCGCAGTTGTCCGTCCAGGCAGGTGCAGAGTCGGCAGTTCACCTTCACCGGCTGCCCCGGCAGGTACCGCAGCCCCCCGACCTGGCACGGGCACTCCCGCGGCCGCACGCACCGGCCGATGTCACCCTCAGCCGCGTCCAGCACCAGCCCCGCCGCGCACCAGCACCCTGCCACGTCGTGGGTGAGGGTGGGAGGGTCGTGGGTGGGGGCCCACCAAGGTTACCACGGCCGCCCCACCTCCCCAACCTCACCAGGGACGCAGGGCCGGCGCTGGCGGCAGTCGGTGCCGGTGGCGAGGTCTGCGCAGGACGCAGGGCAGGGGGCACAGGGCCGCAGGTGCAGCCCCTCCGGGCAGGAGGAGGCGTTGGAGCAGCCCACCCCCGGTTGGCAGGGGCCTGGAGAAGCGGGGTCAGCCCCAGAGAGGAACCCCTCAGCCCCTGGAGCCAGAGACCACCCTGCATACCAGCACCCACCCATCTCGTGGAACCTGCCCAACCATAAAACCCCACCTACCTCCACAAAACCCACCCACCTACCTCTTCCTAGAGCCTCCCACTTTATAGAGCCCACCTGTCCTGTGGGCTCCACCTGGAGCCCGCCCACCCACGGAGACCACCCGTTCAACCGAGCCCTCCACCCCATGGAACCCAATTGCTCCACCCACCCCAGGGAGACGCCCACCCACAGATCCCACCCAACCCTGGAGACCCCCCCCGCACCCATCTCGATGGTGGTGGGGGTCCCTCCGGGCAGGTCGGCGCAGTCCCGGCCGCCGTTCTGGGGGTCCCGGCAGTGCCGCCGCCGTAGCCGCAGCCCCCCACAGTCCCCCGGGCACTGTGACCACGGCCCCCACTCGCCCCAGGACCCGTCCACTGCGGGGAGGGGGTCGGGGGGGGGTAAGAGGGAGGCAGCTCCTGGCCATTTGGAACCCCCCTGGGCTACCCTCAAGCCCTTCAGCAGCCTCAGCTATGGGAACCCCCAAATCACCACAGCCATAGGACCCCAACTGGGGTTAACTGGGAGAGTACTGGGGTACTAAGGAGGTTACTGGGGTTCCCCAGGGGATATTAAGGTCCTAGAGGGGTGTAGCTGTGTTGTCCAGGGTGTACTGGGGGGCTATAGTGGGTTATTGGGGTGTTAGAGGGAGGTACGGGGGTGCCCCAAAGGGGTCTGGGAAGATCCAGGGCAGTGGCAGGATGTTGGGATAAGGGACTACTGGGGAACCCCCAACCCCCCCCCCCCCGAGCAGCTGCAGTCGTAGGGACCCCTAAACCCCCCTGGGACTTTCAAATACTCCCAGCACCCCAACAGTCTCCCCAGAAATGGGAACCCCAAAGCCCCCGGCTACAGGAACCCCCCTGGGAACCCCCAGATTCTCTGAGCTGTCCCAGCCACGGGAACCCCCAAACCCTCCAGACACCACAGTCCTGGTGTTCTCCTGGAACCCTTGGTCAGCCTGAACCAGGGGAATCCCCAAACCTCCCAGGACCCCTCATCTATAGGGACCCCCCAAACCCCACAGGGACCCCCGAGCCCACCACGGCGCTCACCGGGGCAGGCGAGGCTGAAGCACTGTCGCTCCTCCTCGGCGGGGCCGCGGCACTGGTGCAAGAGGCCAGAGGGGTGCAGGTGGCACCCCCGGGTGCGCCGCTGCCAGCCGGGGCCGCAGGAGCGGGTGCAGGTGCCCCAGGGTGCCCACGGTCCCCACACCCCACACTCCCGCTCGTCGGCACCCCCGTCGCCGCAGTCGGGGACCCCATCGCACACCTACGGCACCGCGGGTGATGCCGGTGACGCTGCGGTGGCACCGAAGGGCGGGGGCCCCCCCAGATGTCCCCCTCCAGAGTACCTGCTGGAAGGTGACGCACTCGCCGCTGCCGCAGGAGAATTCGGGGCAGGGACCCCCCGTCTGGTTGCTGCCGCCGGTGAGGATGCGGCTCTCTGCGGGGGACACCGGGTGGTTGGGAGAGGTGGCCGTGGTGAGGTGGCCATGGCAGGGTGGCCAACCCCAGCCAACTACCCGTGCCAGTCCCGGGGAGCCCCTCACCACAGGCCAGCTCATCCTCGCCGCGGGGACAGTCGGTGGCACCGTCGCAGACCCTCGAGGTGTTGAGGCAGATTCCATCGTCACAGGCGAAGTGCCCCGGGCACGGCGGGATGGCGGTGGAGCCTGAGCCGGTGACATGACACAGTTGGGCAAGACACGGGGGCAAGGGCCCCCGAGAGACCCACCTCACCAAGGGACAGTGGGGAGGGAGACGCTGGGGACCCCTGAGTGTCCTGCCGTGCCAGTGTCACCGGGGCAGTGCCAGTGGAGCCGGGGCTCACCGCAGCGGTCGCGGCTCTCGTCGGAGCGGTCGGGGCAGTGGACGATGCCATCGCAGAGGTGGCCGTAGGCGACGCAGCCGGTGCCGTGGGCACAGGGGAAGTGGCCGGGTTCGCAGCCGCCGGCGCAGCCCAGCTCATCGGTGCCGTCGTGGCAGTCGGCCTCGCCATCGCAGAGCCATCCCCGTGGCACGCACTCCCCGCTCCCGCAGCCAAAAGCGTACGGGCCGCACGCTGGCACTGGTGGCACCGCGTAACTGCAGTGTGACCACCCACCCACCCCCGCCACCCCGGCAAAGCGCCGCGGAGCTGGTGCCAGGGAGGGTTCGGCTGCCCCTTGGCAGCCCCTCACCTTCCGAGGCGTTGGCAGGCGTGGTGGGCACGGCCACGGGCAGTGCTGCCGTGCAGCCTGCCGGGCTCTCATCCCAGCCGTCGTAGCAATCGCCGACACCGTCGCAAACCGCAGCCTCGCCGATGCAGGAGCCGTCGGGACAGGGGAGGTGCCCGGGAGGGCAGGTGCCACGTTCTGCGGCAGGATGGCAGTGCCATAGGGTGACGCCGGCGCGTGCCAGGGGTACCGGGGTTGGGCGCTCGGCGCCGCGGCAGCTCACCGGGGCAGGCGGCCTCGTCGGTGCCATCGGCACAGTCCCGGTGGCCGTCGCAGGCGGCGGTGGGGGGCTGGCAGCGGCCGTCGGGGCACTGAAGGTGGCCAGGGGGGCAGCTGCAGCCGCGCTCGTCGCTGAAGTCGCCGCAGTCGTCGCGGCCGTCGCAGCGGTGGGGGTAGGGCACACACCGGCCCCCCGCGCACTGGAACTCGCCCGCCGCGCACCGGACGCTGCAGCCTGGGGTGGGGGGTCGCTGCCGTCAGAGATCCCCCCCCAGCATGGGGCACAGACCCCCAGGGGTGGGGGGCTCAGGGGCCATGGGTCAGAGGAAGGACCCCAAGAATGGGTGGACTCAGGGAACTGCACTATGGGGCCCAGACCCCCAGTGTTGTGGGGCTCAAGACCTCCCAGTGTGGGGCACAAACCCCTAAGAACAGGATTCTAAGAATCCCAGAACCCAGGGTTGGGGGCTTCAAATCCCTTCACCATGGGCCATCCTGCACCCCAGCACCCCGGGACCCCCAGAACACCCCCCTCCCTCCCCAGGCCCTGCCGTGGGGCAGCCGTGGATCCGCTCGCCTTCCTCGTCAGAGTCGTCGCCAAAGCCGCAGTCGCGGTGCCCGTCGCAGACCCGCTGCGGAGGGAGGCAGCGGCCGCTGGCACAGCCGAAGTCGGGGGGCGGGCAGGGGCCAGGGGGGCAGCCGTGCTCGTCAGAGCCATCAGGACAGTCAGCGACGCCGTCGCAGCGCCCGACCCAGGCCAGGCAGTGCCCGTCGGCGCAGCGGTGCCGGTGCGGGGGGCAGCGCGGGGCGCAGGAGGCCTCGTCCGAGCCGTCGCCGCAGTCGTCCTCGTCGTCGCAGAGCCAGGCGCCCGGCACGCAGCGCCCGTCGGAGCGGCACCGAAACTGCCACGCGGTGCAGGGCGGCGACGTCGACGGGCAGGGAGCCGGCGACGGCTGGCAGCGCCAAGCGCCCGCCACACACGTGCTGCCAGGGTGACGATGGGTCAGCCGCGGGGAGCTCCCCACCGCGTCACCGGCGCCGGTGGCGGGGGACTCACCAGTTCTGGCAGCCCTGCTGCACCGCGGCACCGGCCGGGAAGGCGAAGCCGTCCCAGAAACAGGGGCACTCGTCGGGGGCCAGGCAGCCGCCATCTGCCGGCGGAGCAGGGAAGAGGTGTCAGACCCACGTCAGTCCCACGCCAGCCCCGTATCAGCCCCACATCTCACCGTGCAGGAGGGTCCCCGGGGGGCAGAAGCAGCCCTCCAGACAGTCCAGGCCCTGGCAGTGCTCGGGGGGCTCCTGGCCAAGCCCACGGCAGGTCGGGGGGCAGGGGGGGCCACAGGGGTTGTATTCTAGCCCCACATCGCACTGCAGGGCTGGGGATGGGGGATCAGGTTGGGTGGAGACCCCTGAGCCCCACAGTGCCCAGCTACACACAATCCCAGGGGGTCCTGCCCTCCAGCCAGATCCCACCACCAAACCCATCTGCCAGAGCAGCCATGGGGGGTCACAGCCTGACCCTCATCCCGGACACCCCCCGAGCCACCCCCCTCAGCCTCTCCCGGGTGCCGGCGGCACGGCTGACTCACGGCATAGCTCCTGGCTCCTCCATCGCAGGTGGACGCCGCGCCGGCCGCACTCCTGGGCGTAGGTGGCGATGGCCGTGCACAGGCACTCGCAGTCCCCCCCGGTGTCACAGCTGCCGACAGGCGCCGGGTTCAGTGAGATGAGGGGCATGGGAGACCACCCTTTTGGGACTCGGGGACCCCGCGACCCGCCGGTGGCGCTTACCCGCAGGCATCGAAGACACACCAGTCGTAGAAGCGCTGGCTTGGCACCGCCTGGTGGCACGGGGCGAAGAGCCGCTGCCGGAGGACGTCGCAGCGCCGGCGCGCCCACGGTGCCCGATGCGGGTTCTCCTGTCAGGGACAGTGACACCATCAGTGACATCCCAACTGATGGCATCCCCCCCTCGCCCACCATCGGCACCGCGTGGCCACCCCCGGGTCGCGGTCCCCCCATCCCCGGTCCGTACGGTGCAGGGGTGCTGGGCGTCGGTGCCATCCACCTCGGGGCAGAGCAGGCTGAGGCGCCAGGAGTTGCCGAAGAGCTCGGCGGTGGGTTCCAGCACCCCTTGCCGGCTGGCAAAGTCGTTCTCGGCGTCGCCGTCAAAGTTCCCGCACAAGCCGGCCACGCGGCCCCGGTGACGCGGCTCCAGGCGCAGGTACACCCGTGTGCCTGGCATTGGCACCACGGGGCGATCAGCACCACGGTGGCACGGACAGTGCGGCACGCAGCTTGGCACTGACAACTCAATGTGGCACGGCCGGCTCGGCGCGGTGCTCAGCACCAGCAACTCACCATGGCACGGCTGGCTCGGCACCAGCAACCCCCCATGGCACAGAGGTTGGCACCAGTGGCCCACCACAGCACAGCGCTCAGCACTGGTGTCCCAGCAGGGCATGACTGGCTCAGCACCGCTAGCTCACCATGGCACAGCCGGTGGGTGCTCCCCCCCGAGCCCCCCGCCGCAGGGCTCACCTCCGTCCCAGAGCACGGACAGCCCCAGGCGGGAGAGGAGGAGGAGGAAGATCCCGGCACGTTCCAGCGCCAGCCCAGTGCCGCCGTAGACTTTGGGGGGCCGCACCGAGACCCCGTTCACCGTCACGTCCCTCCCTGCCGGCAGCAGCCGGGCCGTCAGAGACCGCGACACCCCCCCGGCAGGTGCCCCTCCCCGCCTCGCCGGGCGTGCCCTCACCCCGCAGCATGTGCACCACGGTGTTGCCCATCGCCACCACCACGGACTTGGTGCAGGTGACGCCGCCGGTGCCGCACGGGATGTTCTCGGCGGTGACGGCGAAGAGCCCCGCGGCCTCCCGCGCCAGCAGGTACTCGCAGTCCCCCGGGAAGGTGAAGGCGCGGCCGTCGAAGGTGACGTAGTGCGGGTCCCCCGTCGCCACGCACGTCCCCGCGCACTCCTCCTGCCCGCAGTGCCACCGCTGCCCCCGGCACACGCTGCGCGACGGGAGGAGCCCTGGATGAGACACGGACGCCGCGGGGTCCCCTGGGGGCGGGGTCTGGGGGTACCGGGGTCTTGAGGGGGGGTCTGGGGTCCCTCACCAGGTGTTGCAGTCGCGGACGATGGTGGCGTTGGGAGGGTAGAGCCGCCCGCCGTGGGCACAGGGACACTCATCTGGTGACACGCAGCCGCTGTCCTGACAGGGAGAGAGTCCCGGGGGGGGGGTGCAGAGCTGGCTGGGGGGCACCGGGGGCTGCTGGACCCCCCCAGGGTGTGGGGGTGCTCTGCGACTTCTCAGCAGAGCGGTTGGGTCCCCCCCAGAGGTCCCCTGCCAGCCACCTACACCCCACAGTCCTGATGCCCCATGTCCCCTGGACATCTGCCCTCCAGACCACCCGACCCCAACCCCTCCAGGCCCCCAGACCCCTACGTCCAGCTTCCCAGACCCCCATGGAGAGCTCCCCCAGCCTCAGGAGGGTCCCCACCAGGAAGACGGTGCCAGGGGGGCAGACGCAGCCATCGGCGATGCCGGCGCAGGTGCCGTTGGGCTCGGAGCTGTCGCAGCGGCGCAGGCAGGACCCTGGCATGTGCAGCAGCCCCCCTGGGCAGAGTGCGGCCATGGGGCAGGGGGCTTCAGTGCAGCGCCACGAGCCCCCTGCACAGATGCTGCCAGGGAGACACACGTAGTGAGGGCAGAGACATGGGGGATACCCCCTGCCCTGGGGACAGCCCACTCAGCTGGCCCCATGCTGGGGTCCTGGCATCCCTGACCCCATCCCTAACCCATCTCACCCTCATCTTCATCCCCTCCCAAACGATTCTGTCCCATCCCCATCCCATCTTCATCTCAATCCCGACTCCTTTCATTTCCATCCTCATCCTCATCCTCATCCTCATCCTCATCCTTATTCCCATCTCCATCTGCATCTGCATCTACATCTGCATCTGCATCTGCATCTGCATCTGCATCTCCATCTCCATCTCCATCTATCTCCGTCTCCATCCCCCATCCCCATCCCCACCCCCATCCCCATCCCCATCCCCATCCACCTCCATCCCAAATTCTTCCCATCCCACCACTCGAAGCCTCTCCCCAGCAGAGGTGCCCCAGGCCAGCCCCCCTCCCCCTGGGCTGGTTTCCCCCGCAGCCGCGCCGTGGGGCCGGTGACTCCCCGTCGGTGGCACCGCCGCACCGTGCCCGGGACGTCCGACGAAAGCCGCCTATCCCGCGCTGCCGTCCGCAACGGGCCGTAGGAGGATTTCATCAGACGGCACCGGCACCGTCACCGCCACGTCCCGCGGCACCGCACCGCTGTCCCCTCACCCCGCCCCGGGGTCCCCGATCCTGGTCCCTGTCACGCACCAGGAGTCGCAGCCGCGGCGGATCCGGCTGCCGGGCGGGTGGAGCTGAGTCCCGCGGCGGCAGGGGCAGGAGTCCGGCGGGACGCACTGGCCGTCCTCGGCCAGCACCAGCCCTGCTGGGCACTGGCACCCGGGGACGCAGAGCCCGGCCAGGTCCGGGCAGGAGTCGCCGGCACCGTCCAGGCGCCGGTCGGCGCAGCTCCGGCCGCAGGGGCGGCCGCATTCCTGGTACCGCTGCCCCCCGGTGCACGGCGCGGCTGCGGGGACGGACTTGGGAGTGTCACTGCTGGTGGCAGCCACACCCTGACCCCCCCCGGCCCCCTGCCTACACCGCCAGACCTCCGTTGCTGTCCCCTGGCATGTGCTGGTAGCCCCTACATCCCATCCCCGTCCCCATCCCATCCAACCAGTTCCACCCTATCCATCCCATCCCACCTCACCTGCTCCGTCCCATCCCGACTTGTTCTGTCCCATTCCATCCTTCCCCGTCTCATCCCCTCCTGTCTCATCCCATCCATTTCCACTCCCTCACCGCAGAAGCTCTGGTTCCTCCAGGAGAGCTCCGTCCCCTCCTGGGCGCACTCCCGGGCGTAGGCGGCCAGCGCCGGGCACAGGCACCGTGGCGCGTCCCGGCAGGCGCAGGCTTCGGCCAGGCACAGCTCCAGGAACGGCTCCGGGTCCACCACCTGGTGACAGGGCTGGGGGCGGGACGGGCATGTCGGGTTGTGGCATCGCCAGCGCTCGGCACCGGGCATCGCCAGAGCTCGACACTGGCACCGCCTCGGGGCCACTCAGCACCTGGAAGGCCGGACCGCGCAGGATGGCACAGTTGGCCTCGGCGAGCTCCCGGCGCCCGGCGAAGGTGTCACAGGGCTCCGGGGGGACGGTGCCAAGCGCGGGGCAGTCCCCGGACACCCGGTACTTGTTGGCGAAGGCGGCGACGGCGGTTTCCACGTCACCCGCCGGCGTGGTGAACTCGTCCCGCTGGTCCCAGTTGTAGGTGCCACAGAGACCCCGCACCTGTCACAACCGGGACGTGGCTCGGGACGGATCCCGCCGCATCTCGCCAGATCCCGCCGCATGGCGGGGCTCACCTTCCCGGCGAAGGCGGGCTGCAGGGTGATGTAGGCAGCGGGTGGGGTCTCCAGCCCCCACAGGAGGTGGGCGCCGAAGGTCTGGAGCAGCAGGAAGGAGGAGGACGCGCGCCGGACGCTCAGATCAGCGCCGGAAAAGGGCAGCGTCACCTCCCGCCCGTCCACGGTCACCTCGCCTGTGCCAGAGAGCGCGGGGACATCGGGGCACGGCCAGCGGGTCAGCGCCCACCACCGCGGGGGCATCGGGGCGCGGACACCAGCCCATCACCCAGCACCTCAGGGATGTCAGGACACCCCAGCTGGTGCTCAGCGCCCCATGGGGGTGCCGGGACGGTCCTGACGGGTCACCTGTGCCGCGGAGGAGGGCGGAGGTGCGTCGGGTGCGGATGGAGAGGGAGCGGTGGCAGCTGAGGGGCAATTGGCCATCGCAAGCCTCGTGCTCGGCCGTGATCAGCAGCTGCCCCTCCACGAAGTCCTGAGGGGGAACAAAGGCCCCACTGAGCGCCCCCCGGGGCAGGTCCCCGCTGCACCAGCCACCGCCGTGGCCACCACCGCGGCCGCCCTCACCTGGACCAGGATGTGGGCGCAGGTGCCCGGGAAGGAGAAGCGGCGGCTGTCGAAGGTGATGTAGTGCCGGCCGCCCAGCACCGCGCACTCCCCGGGGCACCGGTCCTGCCCGCAGAGCCAGCGCCCGCCCTGGCACGTGCTGCCGGCACCGGAGGGGACACCGGAGTCACCAAAGGAGGGGTTGCCGCGGCCACCGCGCCTCTCACCAACCGGGCGGGCGTGGAGGTGCCAGCCGGCGCTCGCCCCCCCGCCCCGGTACCCGGCGGGGCCGGATCCGTCTCCCCGGCGTGGCTCACCACTGGTTGCAGCGCTGGCGGATGCTCTGTCCGGGGCCGTAGCGCTGGCGGCGGTGGTGACAGGGACAGGCGTCCGGGGGCACGCAGAGCTCCCCGTCCCGGTAGAGCCCCGGCGCGCACTCGCAGCCGCCGACGCAGTCGCCTTGGCACGGCCCGGCCTCGGTGCCGGTGCCCGCGGCGGTGGGCACGGCCGCGCAGCTGGGTGGGCAGGAGGAGACGCAGTCCGAGAAGCGCTGCCCCGCGCCGCAGCCGCGCTCTGCCGGGACACACGAACCCACCGCCGTCAGGAACCGGGCTGCGCCCAACTAGAGGGGTGCACCACTGGCTTTTGGGGTGCACGGGACCTAGCGGGGGCAGGCGAGAGCCTTTGGGGTGCCCCCGGCTAAGGGGGCACGCGCAGGAGACAGTGGGGTGCGGGCAGTTGAAGGGTGCGCCCAAACGACGGGGGCACGGACAAGAGACTGGGGTGTGACCGAGGGGTAGATGGTCAAGGGCGTATGTACACAAGAAATTGGGATGAACCCGAACAATGGGGGCACGGAGAAGAACTCGGGGTGCACAGGACCGAGGGGGGCACCTCGAGTCTTTGGGCTGCTCACGGTGGTGGGGGCCGGGGGAGCAGCAGCCGCAGGGGTTGGGGGTGTTTCAGTGCCAGCGTTCCCCCCGGGTCCGTACCGCAGAAGCCAGGCTGGCGCCAGGCGAGGAGGGTTTGGTGCCGGGCACAGTCCCGGGCGTAGGTGCCGAAGGTGTCACAGACGGCGGGTGGCGGTGAGGGGCCAGAGTCGCCATCCCGGCACCAAAGCTCCAGGCATGCCGCGTAAAAACCACCAGGGTCCACCTGTCGCAGGACAGGCACGTGAGGGAGTCGGGATGGGGACCCCCCAACACCCCCCGGTGCCCACTCACCTCATCGTGGCACTGGCGGAAGGGCTCTGCCAGCAGCTTGCCACAGGCGGCCTCGGCCGCTCGCCGTACCGTGTTGCCAGCAGGACATCCAGTGCCCAGCTCTGCTGCATCCCTGCAGTGGGGCTGAGCCCGGTGGAGACCCTCAGAGCTGGGGTGACCCCTTGGGGACTCCCCAGCAGACACGGGGTGTGGCAGCTGCAGCTCCCACCCTGGTACCCGGCTCTGTTGTGGTACCTCAGAGCCAGTGCCCGGGATCTTCCAGGAGTTGCCGAAGCTGGAGGCAAAGGTGGCCACGTCCCCCCCTGGCTGCTGGAAGTCATCT
Source organism: Corythornis vintsioides (assembly GCA_025447755.1). Lineage (NCBI taxonomy): Eukaryota > Metazoa > Chordata > Aves > Coraciiformes > Alcedinidae > Corythornis > Corythornis vintsioides. The sequence goes on from JAOEGS010063976.1 coordinate 14,974, forward strand.
GGGGGCACAGGGGGGGTTGGACGTGGCACTTGGCCCTGGCACAACCACCAGGGTCCCCCGGGACAGCGATGGCAGAGGCAGTGCCTGTGAGGTGACACTTACCAGCAGGGTTGTCGTTGTAGGTTCCACAGAGCCCCGCTGTGCCACCCCGCAGCTCGGCGTCCACTGTCACCGTGACTGCCTGGTGCCCGTCTGAGGCCACCCGCACGCCCAGCCCGCTTGCCACGGACACCCAGTCACCCAGCCATGTGACACTGATCCCTGCCAGCACCGCAGCGAGTGGCTTGGCACGGCTCAGTGCTGGCACCGGGACAGGGATGGGGATCCCGGAGCCCGGGACCGGTGGCAGTGGGGGCCAGGACAGAGCCTCCCACCACGCTCACCATTGTGCAGGTACGGCCGCCCCGCTGGCACTGCCATGCTGTTCACCGAGACGTTCCGGCCCTGGGCCACCACCGTGTCCATGCCAAAGGTCATGTGCAGTGCCTGCAGCAGTGCCACATCAGCCAGGGCTGGTGTGTGCCAGAGCCACCCAGGATGGATTCCCGGGGATGCCACGGCTATGCCAGGACACACCGATAGCCCCCCAGAGCCACCATCCCAGCCAGACCCCCCTGCTCCCCCCAGCATGGTGCAGCCGGTACCTGGTGCTCGCCGGCTGCGATGGAGACGGCCCAGGTGCCATCGGTGGCAGTGGCCAGGCCGTAGATGCACTCGCCAGAGAAGTGGAAGTGCCGCCCGTCGAAGGTGCGGTAGCGGGTCCTGGCCCATGCCAGGCAGGTGGCAGAGGTACCTCGGTGCCGGGCGGTGACTCCCCGCGACGGCCGCGGTGACGCTTCCCCTGCGGTGCAGAGGTGACGCCGCTCGGCAAACGTCCCCCAGAACCCACCAGGACTCCCCCCCCCCAGGACCCCCAGACCCACCGTTGAGCGGCAGGCGGGTGCAGGCGAGGCAGGGCGCGGTGGAGCCATTCTGCCAGCTGTGCCCCCAGGGGTGCCGGCAGCACTCGGCCAGGCTCATGGCAGTGAGGTTATGGCTGCTGCTGGCAGTGTCCTGGCACTGCCACGTGCCATAGCAGCGTCCCAGCGATCCTTCGCCTGTGGCACAGGCACACACCTCGTCTCCACTGGCCAGTACAAGGCACGGTGCCAGGGATGGCACCGGTGGCATCACCACGCCTCGTCACCCACCCGTCCCTACCTTCGGTGCAGTGGGGGCCGCTCCAGCCCTGGCAGCAGGCGAGCACCGTGCGGTTCCACGCCACTGGCCGCATCTCCGGGGCTCTGTGGGGAATGAAGCCCTGGCATCATCTGGAGGTGCCAGGGGGTGCACGGCATGGGGATGGGTGCCCCATCCTTCCCCCAGCCTGGCATCACCCCCGTGCCGGGCACATCCACGCCAGCGCTCACTCACCGGTAGATGTAGCAGAGCGGGCTGCCGGCACTGGCATCATGGTGGGGCTCGCCGCGGTCGCCACCGTAGGCCTGGCGCATGCGATCCCGGTTGATCCGCCAGCCGGCCAGGCTGTAGTGATAGAGGCTGGCACAGGGCACCGCGTCCTCGAGCCGCGGCGTCACCTCCTCCTCTGCCGTCACCTCCACCGTCCGTTCGCACCATCGCCTGCCACGGCACCGCGTCACTCACCGTAAGCCCTCCCCGGGCACCGTCACGGTGCCACAGCACAGCCCCTGGCACCCAGCGCTCACCCGGTTGCCGATTCCACCGCGGTCACCCAGAGCAGCAGGGAGACCAGGACCGCGCCAGGCAACCCAGCCATGCTGATACCGGCCACTTTGCAGAGGACAACCGGCGTCACCAGTGAGGCCACATCCCCATGGTGTCACCGTGACGCCCAGCACGTGACGGTGGTGACAGGGATGTGGGGACACCCCCATCCCCCCCAGGATGGGCATCACATCCCACTCTGGCCACTCTTACCACGGCAGCGTCCCAGGCGGCTCTGGCACTGCCGTGCCAATGGCTTTTATGGGGTGGCACAGGGTGGCAGGGCCAGCTGTGGGGCCGGTGATTGGGCCCAGCTGATGGATTTTGGCGGAGTCCTGTCTCTGGGACAAAGCTCTCAGGCCTATGCCGGCGGGGCCCGGATCCTGCATCCGGCTCATCCCAACGGGAGTCGGTCGGGGATTAGGGCTCAGCCCCCTTCCCTGGCACAGCCAGACCCGGATACGGCCCAGCCGGGGGTCCCCTGTGTCCTGCTCCCGCTCGTGTCCCCAGGAATGTCTGGGACATGGAGCCCCGTGGCACTCCGGGTGGCTCTGGCAGCCCCTACCCCACGTAGCCGCGTCCTTGTGTCCCCATGTCCTTGTGCTGTGTGTCCTCCCCGTATCCCCACAGTTACCTGCACCGACAGGAATGTCCCCCCATGTGCCCATTCTATGTCCCCACCCTCTCTCTGTGTCCCCCCCGGCACCAGAGACAGCTCCATCCCCACAGCTCTGTCCCCCGTGTCCTCCTCTCCCTGTCCCATGCCCCCTACCCGTGTCCCCCCCCATATCCCCATGTCCCTGCTCCACGTCCCCCCGTGTCTCCCTCTCCCTGTCCTGTGCCCCCACCCGTGTCCTCCGCCCCATCCCCGTCCCCAGGCCGTGTCCGTGTCACCGTCCCCGGTGGGCGAGGCAGGACCCGGTTCTCTGGGAGGCTGGTGGGGGTATCGGCGGCACCGTGAGGACACAGGTCACGGTGCCACCGGCTCGGTACAGCCCGGGGAGGGGGGACACTGGGGACGCTGGCGGGAGAGGCAGCCCCGGTGGCTGGCGAGTCTCGACGAGCGGGGCGGGGGGGACCCGGGACTGGTCCCGGTGGCGCTGCCAGTGCCCCGGTGTCGCCGGGGAGGGGAGCGGGCGGGACCGGGATGGGGGGCGGGGGGACCGGCGGCCACCGCGGGGGAGGCGGAGCCCGGCGGCGGCG
>JAOEGS010067287.1:0-17562 GCA_025447755.1 Corythornis vintsioides
GCTGAACAACCCCAGCTCCTTCAGCCTGTCCCCACAGCAGAGCTGTTCCAGCCTCTGAGCATCTTTGTGTCTCCTCTGGCCCTGCTCCATGTCTCTGCTGTGCTGAGGGCTCTAGAACTGGATGCAGTGCTCCAGGTGAGGTCTCAGCAGAGCAGAGTAGAGAGGGGAATAGCCAGTCCTCATCTCCCAGCGGGCGCCAGGCAGCCTGATGTGAAAAGCAGGAGGTCAAACCCAGCTTAAGCAGCAGCGGTTTTGTCAGAGAACTGCGCAGCCGCCCGGCTCCTGGCAGCTGGTGTGGACGAGCACACAGGAGGCTATCACCCTTGCAGCCATCAGGAGGCTCCCGGGACCTTCATTTCCACTTTCAAGCGAGCAATGCATTTCACACTGGCTCGCTTACCTTCCTCTCCCTCCCTTAAGACGTTCCTTGAGATGATGTTTCAGGAGCTGGCTCCTCAGCTCCTCTTCAGGCTGTGCCAGTGTCACCCCTTGCAGGGGGATTTATAGAGACACCTGCACTGGCTCTGGCAGAAGGTCTGAAATATTCTCCCAAAGCTGTGAGATCAAAAGCAAAACTCAGCAGAAAGCCAAGTCCACTCAAACATCAATAAATAGTGTCAATAATTACCAGGGAAGAAGAAAAATTGCTGTGGTTATCCAGTGACCTAAGGATATTGGATATAATAAAAGTGATTCACATACAGGAAAGTGATTTGTACTTATAAGGACTTTTTTTTCACTATATTTAATTTTACTCATTATCTGATTCCTACTGATTTGCTGATGGTCTCACAGGAAAAACGTGACAGAAATTTGACAATTATGAGTTAAAGCTAGAATTACTCCATTTTGCTGGAGCATTTTATATTTTATAAGGTATTGACTTACACCAAATAAATGCACATAAAGTAGGAGAAGCCCCACTATCTGTGACATGTGAATAGCAGAAGGCAAATGAGACTAGCATCTCCTGGGCAGCATGAATCCTCAGCAGGTAAAATGAGATCTCTCAGATGTTGGGGTTGCCTTTTGTCTCCTCTCTGCTTTTCTGCAGGGATGCCAAGCTGCAGAAAGCAGATTAAATCTGTAAGTATGTGAGAACAAAGCACATTCTGTACAGGCAAAGGACTTCAAATGGGGAGAACAGCTGGCGGGGGAGATACTGTCACAGGCAGAGACTTCAAAAGAGATGCAGCAGGTGAATAACTTCGCCACAGAGCAGTCTGTGTGAGGCTGAAACTGCACATTTCTATGTCATTCCTCAAGGCTTTGGGGTTTTTTTGGTCATTTATATACCCTTGTGTTAAGGGCACCTGGCAAGAGTCCTGTGCTCATGTCTGGGAGCATGGTGTTGCTCCTAAGGGATTCCCATCTCCCCAGTTCCTGGAGATAAGGGGCAGCACTGCTGAGGAATCATGGTGTCAGTGCCACAGCCTGGCCAGCAGCACCCCCAGACCCCTTGATATCCAGGGTAGCAGATGAGAGAGGTGAAAAATGAAAGCATTTGATTACTGACATCAGATATGGAAGAACCCTATAAAATTATCTTAATAATCTCTCAAAAATGTTAAATAATTTCTAATTGTCTGGCCTGTGAATGATGTTACTGTTACAGGGATGATAGCCTGGAGATTGCTAATGGCTTTTTTGGCTCTGGCAAACTGGACAATGCCTTTAATGGCAATTGGAGAGATGAGCTCTTCCAAATTGCTGCAAAAGCCATGTGCAAAAATCACGTACAAATTAATAACAAACATTTTTTTTTCATTTGCTCTGGCACTAAAGAAAGACCAAAAAAACGAACAAACAGCATTTTGCAGAAATCCCAACATGTTCTTGGGCTTTGGGAGTTTAAAATATCAAGTCATAAAAAAAAAGTTCACTAACCTTTTCTATCTCAAAATGTGTTGCTTTGGAAATGTTTGTTTTGTAGTTTTTTCTGGGTTTATTTCATTTCCTTGCAAATGATGGGCTGAATTTTCAGAGAGTTCTGCTTTTCCTGCACTCTTTCTGGGCTGACATCAGCACACTGTGTTGCAAAGCCATGAACTTGCAACTACAGATGCCCACAGATGCTTTTTGGGTCCTTGCCCAGAGAATCTCAAACCACTGTCTCCTCTTCTATTAGCTCTGTTCTGGATTTCTCTCTGAAATAATGAAGTTATTTTCCTTTAAAGATAAACCATTCAAATGCTATTAGTATCAAGCCTCTGATAACAAATTCACTCTTGCCAGAGAGGGAGGAGGGAAGGATTTGGCCTAAGAAATTAGAGCCTGTTTTCAAGTGCCTGAGAGTTTAGTGAAGCTGCTATTTAATGCTCAGAAGCTTTCCATAATTAGAGAGTGATGCCTTTTGAAGAAGGAAGGGAAAGAAAGGGGAGATGTATTTGTCTGGGTTTTTTTTCATCTTTGGGTGAGTTTAGCCACCCACAGGAGTGGACAGTAGCAACCTGGATTCCTCACCCTAGTTAGTTTTACTGTCAGCAAGCTGCCCAACACCAGAAGGTCCACCCTGTTGGAGCACCTGAGAGGGGGGTGGCACCACATGCATCACCTTTCCCTCAGCAAGGTAAGTGGAGACAGATTTCTGCCATCTGGCCCTAGGGCTTGGCTACAAGGCCTTCCTCAAACACCTCTTCCTGTGTGCACCATTTGAGAGCCCAGATGAGTTTCATCATCCATCCATCCTCTTCTGCTAAGTGTGTGACATCAGGTAAAGATCTGCTGTTGCTGATGGAGCTTGAGTACTTGGAGAAGCTTCACGAGGTTTGGATTGTCAGGTGAGGCTCTTCTAAGTGCTGATGGGCTCATTGGTTGCAAGTGGTTAACGAGGATAAATAGTGCACTAGAAATTGGCCACAGGTGGAGGGAGGACATTGGGTAGTGAGGTCTCCTGGTCAGACTTGGCCTGGGGAAGTTTTTTAGGTGTGGCCAGGATTAGGCTGATCATCTGTTCTGTCATCTGAAAGGAAGTTTTCTCTTGGGCCAGCCTGGCAAAACAACTTATTGGTTTCTTTGTGGTTTTGTTTTTGGTGTTTCTGTTTCTTTCTGTGGCATGAGAAACTTCCAAACACAGTGTGGGCTGAGACCTGAGGAATTTCCTCATTCTTCAGAAGGACCAGCAGGACTCAAGAAGCTCTCCAGGCATAGTAAGTTTCTTCTCCCTATCCTAAAATTGTGACCCACATTTGCAGTGTCTGCAGTCAAATGACCCTAGTAGTTTCTATGCCTTTCCCTACAATATTCCATTTACTCCTTATCAGTGATCCTTCAGGTTTTCTGATCTACTTCATGCTTCTTCAGGCTTATTCAGGAAGCAGTCTGTGTTTTATTCTTTATTGACAGGAACACATCAGGGTAAAGAACCAGTCTCTTTGGGGAGACAATTGTGTTGCCTGATGAAGATTTGCCATATACAGTTGTATTCAATAGGGGGGTTTTATCCACTTTAAAAATATTTTCTTATTTTATCTTGATATGGTATTGTTGAAGTTCCTTAATCAAAATGCCCTGTGGTGCAACATTAAATGCCTTACAGAAGCACATTGCATAGCTTCATTTCCTCCAGCAAACATGTTTTAAATTAATCAAAATAGGATTAGCTTGGAAAGATCTATTTTTCTTTAAAGCCATGCTAATTGACATTAATCAAATTACCCTCTAACTCTTTATTTATTGAGTGTCATATCAGCCATTCCAGTATTTTGCCTGGCACCAGTGTCAGGCTGAGGGCTGTAATTACTCCAGTTGTTCCTTTTAATCCCCTCTGAATATTGGCAGAACAACTCTCTTATTAAGCACTTCTGCCTTCTCTAAATTGCTATTGACAGTTCTGTAGCTGTTACACCTGCCTTCACTTTTGCCTTGAGATGGCCCTGTTGAAGTCTCAATGTTTAAGAATTTCAAACTCATCATCCTTATTTTTTCTTCCATATTGTTGCTGCCTTTGGAAAAGCATTTTGTATTATTTCTTGATTGACAGGCAGGGGCCTTTAGCATATTACTGGTGAAATTCCCCATGGAAATGATGCAGATGGGCTGCAAGAACATTAGAGGAAACAGGAACCCATTTTTTTTTTGCTGGGGTTGTATATCTGAGAAAAGTACTTAGTGTAAAAAAAGGGGAATGACATGGGCTGGATAGGAGAGCTGAAGACTAGAACATATTAATCAGAGTGAAATGAGTCCCTATTCAGGATGTGGGAGGTGGTTGAGGTCCCATCCCTGGAACTATTCCAGATGAGGTTGGCCAAGGCTCTGAGCAGCCTGGGCTAGTTGAGGGTATCCCTGCTCCCTGCAGGGGGGCTGCACTAGATGCCCTTTGGAGCTCCCTTCCAGCCCTAAACGTTCTCTGATTCTATGTGCAGAATGTAATTTGAGTCCATTCTGAATGCTTTCATACCTTTTTTTTGTTCTGGATCTTCCAACAGAGCTGAACAAATGCACTTTTAAGGGAGCAGTCCCTCCTGGTAAACCAGTGTACAGCTCACACTGCTCACTAGGACCCGTGTCTCAGTATTTTCACTCATCCCTCTTGAACTGCTAACAGTAAATTATCCTTCTGAGAGTGTCTTTCTCTTCTATTGATCTTTACTTTGTCAAGCCTCTCTTTCCCAGTTTTCATAGCAGAACTTCCCTGCAAAAAAGGTCAGGTGCCCCAGGGCCCAGTACACAAAAAGCCCCCTAATCCAGCTCACTTAGCTCCAGGAAATTGCAGGAGGGGCCGAAACAAAAGGACCCAGCTCAGCACGCAAGGCACATAATCTCCCAGACCCGGTGTAAGGCTGCAGAAAGACACTTTGCAAACTCACGTAGGTCCCCACGGGCACAAGGACACGTCATGTGGGGAGAAAAGGAGCATTCAGGGAACAAAAAACATCCCCGAGGAAAGGGCTCTAATGAAACCAGGGTGGTATTAAAGACGTGCCTGTCTGGGGTGCTGTAGCATCACAACTCTGCATCTCAGCAGCTGAATGCATTAGTCCTCAAGCAATTCACTCAAGCACATTGTTTGCTGTAGCCTTTCAGGTTTCTGCCCAGTGCAGGCTTGGCCTATTTCCCTTGCCTTTCATACACTGCACAATCCATTTAGGGATTTATAGCAGCTTAGAGGCACATGTACAATGCCTTGTCTCTATCTGATTTTTTATTCTGTGATAAGAAGGCTTGGGGTCATGGGTTCACCAGCCCTTCTCTCCTCCCTGCCATTCATGTTGCATGGAAATTGAGTTATTCATTAGTGCTTGTGTTTTCTTGAGGTCTACCAACAGCCTGGTCACCACCTGGAGCAGTCCCATGGTTTGCCACAGAGAGCATGTGAACTTGTTCTGATGTGATACTGTGAGGGGTGTAAGAGAGGCCAGAGAGGGGAAGTGGCATATAAATAAAAACCATAATAAAGTCCAAAAGCTATTTGCAGTGGAATCTTTGGTGAGTATAAAGTGATGTGATTCCCATCCCAGTGCACTCTTATGCCAGCTCATACACTGATCTTTAACACAAAAAAGTAAAATCTTTCTGTTTGGATATTTGTCCTGCCCTGGTCTTGCCAGCAACTCCTGGTTTCCACTCTCCACGAATGCAGCACATGAGGTTCCAGATTGGAAAACAGTGTATTTGCCTCTTGTGCCTATTGTGAAATAGGGTCTTCTTTCCCTTTCTGTCTGGGCTCCTCTAGTTTTAATCATAGTGTATATACATGTATTGGCACTTCTCTTGTGCTTTAGGCTTGCTGGAGAGTTTGACTTCACACAAAAAGCAGAACTCTGAGCACTATGAATAGCTACCAGCTCTGCTGGCACCTCCATAGTGAAACTCAGTGGATTTGTCACTTACCACAAATGGATATGTCACTTCTGTCATCATCTGTACTAATATTCTCCTCAGAGGTGGTCCTATTTTGGCATTATCTAAGTCTTCATTATAGTAAGTTCCCTCTGTGAGAGGATGAATATTTTCCTCCTCTCATGTGTATCAAGGGACCTCCAGCTTTTCCAGGGCAGTGAATTAATAATTATCCATTGCTTGTCAACTATAATTGCTCCTCTGGTGCATAAGGAAAGGGCTAGTATTAAAAAAAAAATAAATTAAAAATATAAAAAAAGAAAGGATAAAGTATGAAGTTACAAAAATATACTTCAAAGAGAAGAAAAAGTTCCTCTGATTAAAGACATTATACAACTTTATATAGATTACCACCAAGGTGGAGAAGAGTATATCTAATATCACTCTAGATGAAAAGAACAGTTATTAAGGTACTTTTCTATTACCCTTGAGAAGGATACATGAAGCAGTGGAACCCAAATGCAGGTAATTCTCAAAGATAAGGTGGTTACCACTTCTTTGAACAGAAACTGATTAACCATTGCAGCAAACTGCCCGTGACTGATTGCCCATCCCTTGAAGCCTGTGTGACTTTGTGCAGGAAACATTTTAGCCCAGCAAATCATGAAATTGGGTCTTGGTTGATGGAATGACCTTTCCTCTTTTGATGAAAGATGAGATGTTTGTTGAGATGTTGCTCCTGTGGATCTGGAGGCAGTGTAAATGCTCACTGGAGGCAGTGAAGCCATGGCAGCTTAGACCAGGTGAAGCTCTGCTCCCAGAGCTTTCAGAAAGGCTGTTCTTGGAAAAAAAGATGTGTTGCTTGACAAACTGCTTTAAAATAGAAATCCACGTGTAACAGGCAGAAGGAGAACCTTAAGGGATAGGATGAGGTGTGCAAAGCATGGGGCAAGATCTCCATGAGGAGGCATAAGTGGGACCAGGGCTGTAAGGCTTTGGTGGGAGGCACAGAGCAGAAGTAGAATCAAGCTGTGGTTTATGCAGGGAGGGGATGAGCTCCAAGGAGATGGGCAACCAAAGATGGGTTGATTAGGTCTTTCTGCCCATGCTGTTTCATTTTCTTTAGCACCAACAAGGGTTTAATCAGCCACATGAGACCAGCACCCTGAGCCTTCCTGTGGTCCCTGTCTTTATTGCTCTGCTTTGGCAGAACAAACAGCCCTATGCAGAGAGGAAAACTATCTCCCCCATGCTGTCCTCCCCACTTTCCTCTGCACACCAGGATGTTTTCCAGAGATTCCACTCAGCAGAGGTCCATGACACAAGTCCTGAAAACACTGAGCCCCTCCAGCCACAGTAGCACTGAATATTCATGTAAAAAATAATCATGTAATAAAGCACCCAGGATCAAAAGACTGTCTGTAGAGCTAAATGGAAATGAGATTTTGCTGGAAACTGATACATGTTTATTAACACTTTTCAATCTTTTGCAATGCCTGTGGGTAACATAACTACAATGCTGCTGCATGGCTAAGTTTGGTCAGTAAAGGAAAAAAAAAAACCTGACACCTGCCTGACCAGCTGCACTGCTTTGGTTAACCAGACAGAAATATATAAAAGCCACATCCCACAGCACTTGGACAGGGTTCCATTTAAACCAATTCATAAAATAGCCTGTTTGGACCAAAAAAAAAAAAAAATAATTGTTCTCCGAGACTACGTGAATTCAACACTGCTAGAAAATCCCTGCCATCTGACGTAGAAGGATTTATAGGTTTAGTGGAAATTGCTTTCCCCACTGTCCAGATTAAATACTGCAGGATGATTTTTTGTATGAGTAAACATCCTTCCAATAACCATCAGACCGATAATGTCTTAAAAAGAGGAACAGGAGCTACATTTTGGTTTTCTGCTTCTTGTATGGACTATTTCTGGATACAGAACCTTCAGGTAACATGTTGACTGTCCATAAAATGCATTTTAGCATCTTCCTCCTGTTGTGGGGATGGGTTTTATGCACTGAATGCAGAGTCCACCGACAAGGAAAAGAAATACATGAGGTATACAAAAAAGGCAGGTGAGTCTAATCTTTTTTTTTTTTTTATATTCAAATAGCTACAGTTTGGACAAATGTAATGTTTCAAGTAAAGATATAATGACTAAAAGATAATTAGAATTTGCATTTGTAGGCTGTGATCTCAGGCAAAAATATTTTCTATTGCTGTTGTTGCCAATGAATAAGTTCTAATGCATTTTCTGGAGTGAAAATAACTGCTCCCACTCGCAAAAAAAAAAGGTTATGAGGTGTTTCAAAGTTCAAAAGGGTGCAAAAAAAAGACTCTTGATGATATTTATTGTGTTTAAAACATGGTAGGGTAATTACATGACAGTGAAGAGGAAATCTGGGTACATGAGGATTGTTGCATTCACTGAACATTAGATCAACTTGAGATCTCAAAAACATTCAGAATTGATTTAATTATTCCCATACCATTTATTTTATAGAGCTTTTGAGAGAAAAAAAAAGTAGTCTTTGCAGACCTCAAGGCTATGATCAGTTGTCAGAGGAAAGAGAAAGAGCATTCTGTATATTGAATGAAGATATTAAAAATATTTAAAATATTGTCTATTCTTTCTCTCTTACAAAAAGACTATTTATTTTGTTTTTATAACTATCTTGTAGACAGCCATTTTAGGAGGTTTTGAGTTGAGGAAGGTTTTTTTTCTACAACTGAGTTCTGATTACTTATATTCTATTTGGGGAATATGTTTGGAACTTAGAGGATTTTTATACTTGGACACATATCAAGGTACATAGAGACAAAAAATTCCTTTGGGTTTTTTCCTTTTGAGAATATAGCTGACACATTGACTTTTCTGTTTAAATGTTGTGCTCTTCTGCTTGTGACAGACTGATTCTGTGTCATTTCTGCTTTGCTGTAGTCACTGTCTCTGTTCAGTAATGACTCCATCACCATCAATGTGGTGAAGTGGATGGGAAATGCAGGAATGTCACAGTCCTGATGAATTCAAACTGCTTCTGTGAGCCTTCAGGAAAAATAACTGAAAGATGGAAGGGATAGAAAGAAAGTACAGTGCCTTTTTGTTTTCCTTGTAGCAAGTCAGGGCTACACTACAGAGTGACTACAGTGTCCCAGTTGTCACTTGGGGGTCCATGAGCCATTTCATACATAGGAAATGACTTTAACAACGATGCCACCTTTGTGGAGGTATAATGGGTGAAATGGAAGCAGTGGCTCTGTCCATGATGAGCCCCAGGAGATGCATCACTATGGATATGCAAGATAGCCATGAAATCTCTATTTTTATTGAGTCTTCATGATGATGGCAGCAGAGGGGATATGCTGGCTGGAGCAAAATAGAGAGGTGAGAAGCAAGATACCACCATTTGAGCTGGAGCACCCAGAAGAGAGAAATCCATACACAGAGCCATCTTATTTAGCATCTTCAATGAAAACTCCCACTCTACCCAACAACTTGAGTGGCCAGTGCAGTTAAGTTGACCATATAACAAATCACAGCACCAGAATGTTAAAAATATATGAAAATGGAAAATAAATGCCTATTCAGTTAATGTAGGAACTGTCTCTTCACCAGTGCTTTGTATACATGCTGCAATTATATACATATATATATTATATATATATATTATTGTATACAAGCCCACCAAAAAGCCCCAAGCTATTGAGATCTAGGTAGCCCACCCTCCCAGCATGTCCACAATGGCCTTGGAGGTTATTTCTGGCCTATTTCTGCCTCAGTAGAGCTGTACTGATGCTGAGGGCTGGTGGGAAGAGAGAAGCAAAGCTGACCTGTGGCCGTAGGGTTGTCCATCAACAGTGTGGTGCCCCAGTACAGTGCTGGCTTTCCCTGTGATGGGATAGGCCACGAGAGACAAATGGTTTCAACAGCATTATCAGTTGTAAAGTAGAGAAGGATGATTATGGTCATCTGTCTGATCTCCTGCTAAGCACAGACAACAAAGCCTTCTGCACGAATTGTACACCAAGGCCTTAATTTATAATTATTACCTTCAGTGTTGAATAAATTCAGAATGAGATTATAAGTATTTTTTAACTGGCTTCCATCCATTTGTCCCTGTTCTATGCTACTCTGTCTCTTCTCCATCCAGGTGTTTGCAGCTGGATCAAGCCCCCTTTTCACATTTGTATAGATATAACCTTGACTCAGCCATTTGCTTGTTTTTCTCTGTTCCTTCACTGCTTTTTCAGGATTGGCATCAGGACTGGGTTCAGCATCTGTAGCCTTCAGTGTAGGTGCTGTTTACAGAGTTACTCCCATTGATCTCCTGGGAGCATTTTCATGGTTTCCACTGCAGCCCTACAGTTTGCTCAACGTGACTGGGCATCTGTGCACAGCAGGACACCTCATCTTAGAGGTACAGCCAGTCCTTTTTGCTCTCATGTAGGCCCCTATACTTTAAGATGCTGATTGTCTAAAATAGTTTTTAAATAGGCACAGCTCCTTTGCATTTCATTCAAAGTTGATGCCTCTTTCCATTACAGAATCAGATATTGGAATAAACAAACAAAGCAAGGGGGGACGCTATAAAACATCACAAAAAGCTTGCAGTGAAGATTGCTCCTGAACATTTTAGTCTTGACTCTGTTTCCCCTCCCTTCAATACTCAGTCCTGAATATCTGTTATGCAGAAGTTATAGCAATTATTTACAGCAATCTGTTACTCCTCTCTGAGCACTGCTACCTGTTTCTCCATAAAGCTTCTGGTAAGGACCAGGATGCAAATCCATCCCTTCACTTCCCTTTATCTTCTGAAAAGACACAGGCCTTGGTGGAGATCAATAGGGTAGATTTACCTGAAGTGGAAAAGGTTGTCTCCACACTACCACGAGATGCTCAGAGCATCTTGATTTGCACCCATAGCCTCCAGAAGTCCTTTAAGGGCACAAGACCATCTGCTTGCCCTACTACCAGGGCTCAGCTCCAGCCACCGGTGTTGGCAGGCAGCTCAGACACCTGCTGTAGAGACCTGGTGCCTTGGGTGTGCTGCCAGCACCCTGCTGCCCCTGGCAGACGTGTCCAGCTTTGCTCCTGAGTCCCATGGTGCAGCTGACGGAGGAAACACACAGGTTTTCAGCTTCTTTATTTGGATGGTGTGCTCTTCTGCAAGTGTTAGTTTCTTCCAACGAGACTCACTCGCCCTGGGCTCTGCTTTCAAATCAAAGCTCACCATTTGCTCTGGAGTTTTCAGCCCCAGGGCTAGTCCCTTCACAGAATCACAGAATGTCAGGGGTTGGAAGGCACCTAGAAGATCATCTAGTCCAACCCCCCTGCCAGAGCAGGATCCTTCACCTTCTCAAACACCACTGAGCCACAGCCTTTGTGCACTTGTTGACATGGTGGATGGGATGAATGGGGAGGGGTGTTGCAGTATCAGATATCTTCTCTGTCACACTTTTTGGCTCTTCAGGTACCCAAAGGCAGCCATTCTGTCATGAGACACAACAGCACTGAAGAAGGGTGAGCAGACAGATATGTTTTCGCACACAGTGGTGAATGGATCATGGTCTTTTGGGGACTGGGTCTGCATGGCAGGAATTTCATAAAAGGTGCCAATTAATTCCTTAAATAAAGCTGCTGGGCTTTGGGACACAGGAAAAAGGCAGATACATGTAGGACAAAGTACACATACAGTCCCAGTGCAAGCAGCAAAGTAAGATAGCTTTATTGCATGGGACCTATTACAGAGCTCTCCAGCATTGTAATTCACTGTAAAAATGCCTAAGTGTCAGTCAAAGCCTCAACGACTTATTTTTGCTAATCTTCCAGGACAAATCACCTCAAAGGAATTTAACTTCAAAGAGCAGCAATATAAAAATAAAACCTTTCTCACCTTGCAGACCTGTTTGCTGTTTGCAGTCAGCCGTGTGCAAATCCTGCAGGGTTTGCAAAGCTTTTTATTCCTGTTAAATCCACAGGGCCAAAAGTCCCTCCAGGAAGGAGCTGAGATCCGGAGACCCAGCAAGGGGGCTGGCTGCTGCTTTCCCAACTGCTCAGGCTGTTTGGAAAGCCAGCAGGCTACACGGGAGTCACTAGAAGGGTACAAAGCAGCACTAAAGGTCACAACATCGTTATGCCAACAAAAGGGCTAAAGCCTGTGGTGCTAATTAGACTTGCAGAATCTGTTAGAGAGGATGAGCAATAGGAAAAAAACTGGCCTGGAGCTGAGCCCAGGTTGTTCTGCCAGAGCTAACTGCTGGGGGAAAAAAATCTCTTTCAGTACTAAATTCTCTCAGGACAGCACTACAGCCACCTTTCAGACAAATAACTGTCAACAGAAGAGATTTCATTGCTCAAGATCCACAGATCATGTTTGTTTAATCTCAGCTAGGAGACTCACTTCATGGTTTTAGTCATGTCCATACCATTCCCTGGCTGTATTATAATCACTTTGCCTCACTCTGGCCTCTGAATAGCAACTCAGTTTTCTGCTCCTCTAGAGCTCCCTGTCCATGTTTCTGTCAAAAAGAGGTACCTTTTACAGCAGTTGAATGACAACCTCTACAAAAAGCCCTGGGCTTGTTATCACAAGGTCTCTTTCATGGTCAAAGATCTCTCTCTATGTACATTTCAGCTGTTATTACAATTAGTGACACTCTTCCTAAGTGATGGGAGGCACCCTGCATCAATACACATATCATTATATATAGAGTCCTGCACTGTTGCTTTTAACTCTTTTCTGAATTTACTGATTTTTTCTGAGGTCACTTGGCATCATGAGATTCTGATGTAGTTCTGATTTTGACTACCTTGTTTGTATCCTCAGTAAATATTGTTGCCACGAATTATCCTTTTCTCCAAAATACTTTATAAACCTATAGAACAACAGTGACTCTAGCATAGATTTCCATGAGACTATATTGAAAAACTTTCTTCACAGTGAAAATTCTCCATTATTTGTCTGTTTCTTAATTTATAATTATTCACATGCAGAGAACTTCTTTCTGATTAGTTGATTTATTTACAAGTGTCTGGAAAAGAGACTTATTACTGTTCAGTTCTTTAAATGTGTCTCTGGTCCTGTGTCAGTAGGAATATTTCTTAACATTGCCCCACCAGCAGAACTGTTACAACTCTGTGTTTTGGTTTGGTTTGTTGGTTTTGGTTTTGCTTTTTGTAGTGCAAACAATCCTTTAATTGTTGATGTTTTACACTGCACTTACAAAGTGCTTTCATTGGTGTAAGTAAGGAACTAAGACAAATGTAGTATTGATCATGAGCTAGTTATTCCCTGTTCTGCATTTGTAGCATTGCTTCTCTGTACTCCATCCATGCAGTTCTTCCTATTAACTTTTGCTGAAATTCACCTTGCTGACATCAGACCTTTTCTCCAATGTCTTGAGGCTGCTTTGAATTCTAATCCTAGGCCCCAAATATCTGTTTCTCTTTCAAGCATGTTGTCATGCTTGAGTTTTTTACTTCTGCCATCTGCATTATTATTGAAAATATTGACTAGTACTTTCCAGGATGAAAGAAATCTGTGAGATGTCATTTAACATTTCTTGACAGTGAAGCTATGGCAGTTACTCTAACCACAATCATTCAACCAAGTTCAAAGTCACAGTTTCAACTGTATTTCCCTAGTTTAGCAGTGAAATATTAAATATCTCACTCAAATCTACTCTTCCTCCTGCTTACACTAATATGTCCAGTCACACTGTCTGAAAGGACATTGGACTGATTTGATGTCTTATTGCAAAGACTCACCCTGAGTGATCTTTATAATCTTGTTAACTTGTGGGGGGCAGTTTTTCCCTCTTTTTAAGTGTCAAAATTCTTTACTAAAACCATCTTTTGTGTTCATCCTCACCCTCTTTGCCTCTTTCTGGGGCATCTCCCACCTGTGATGACTTGCTCACAGACTGCTGTGACTCTCAGTGCTCCCAGGGAACTGGCATCAGTCTCTGTTGACTTAAATACCTCCAATTTATCTAAATATTCCTTAACATGCCCTTCCCTGCTCTGCACTGTGTTGACATCTGCTTACAAGTCAACCTTTCTCTGAAGACAGGGCAGACATGAAACCTTCCAGCATGTTCTACATCACCCATTAGTTGATTCCCTTCCCTTCAGCATTTCTTTTACACCTGGCCAAGACCTGGCACCAAGCCTGTCTCCTCTTCTGGTGGCAGGATGGACCTCAGTAATGCTTCTGCTCCCTCCAACCCTTCCTTTCAACCTGTGTAACAGAAAACCCAACAAACACTCACCCACTGGACTCACCCACATGGAGCACTTTCAGCTTTGCAATGTGAGGGGCAGTGCCAAGACTTCAGGTGGCATGATGTTTCTGTGTAAAATAGGTCACTGTTTGCTAAAGGTATATTGGCTCATGGAGAAAAAAAAGAAAGTATGCTTTATAGGTGGGAAATCTATGCTGCAAAACTAATTACAAACTAAAACACCTAGGTGAGAATTGACTTCCCTCACATTTGTTGTAGTTGCTTCCAAAAGCTCTTATTTGAAAGATGAAGGATGTTGTAGGTTTTCTGAACACTGCAGGTGTGGACCTGACATCCTGTGAAGCTGGGCATTTAGAAATGCCTGCTGGGTCCTTCAGATGTCATAGCTGGACTGTTTCTTCTGAAAATCAGATATGCTTATTCCTAACCCTGCAATCCTTATTTGCTGTGTTTAAGAGACTATAATTGTAATAGAAAATCTTGGGCTTTAAAAGCAATAGTGATGAAAATCTAGGTTTGATAATTTTTTTTTCCCTAGCTATCCTAAGTTTCAGTTGCCTTACCTACAGCCAGTTCCAGCAAGCCTCAGCCTTTGGGGTAGAAGCAGCTCATGATCCCTTGAAACAGTGGGGGGATCTGGGGGAATAGTGATGACTTTGGAGAGGTTGCATCATCCCAGCTGCTATCCTGAGAACAGCTCTAGCAACGAGCAGGGAACACTGAATAAATCCCACTCTGCTCCAGTTGTTGCTTTGTCATAAAGCATCTCAGTGAGCTTCATGAGCCATGAAATGCCTTTCAGTTCTATCACCATTAGGAGATAAATATCGATGCTGGGGGGGAAAAAAAGGGAAAGGAAAAAGGTTGTTCAGTATATTTTAGCTCGGGAGTTATCAGTTAGTTTTAAAGACAGCCTGTCACCCCAGCAAAGGCAGGAGCAATGCTGTCACACTCGTGGCTGTGGTGGCAAACAGTTGCTCTGAGTAATCTGTGAGCAATGTCTGGCTCAAATCTCCTGGGTGCAGCTGTCTGCCACAAGGGCTCAGGGGCAGCAGACGTGCCAGGGGAAGCTGAAGTGGCCTCCCATTGATCCACAGCCTGAACAGGCAGGATAATGGGGTCCTGTGATGGAGTTGCCATTGATCGCTTAGGCAGTGGCACTCCCCAGGAAACAGACCAGAAAAGCTATTTATTGAATAGAAAGAAATGGGGCTTCAAATCACAGTAACTGGAGAATGATTTTGCAACAGGTAAAATTGGTTTGCTGTCACTGGAGGAAGTGGGAAAAGTGGGGAAGATTCAGTAACCTCAGAGATGTTACAATGGGAGGGGGGCTGGCAAAAAGGAGTGCAGGACCTGAACCAAAGCACAAATGATCACAGTTCCCTGCCATGGTTGGAGCATGGGAGACAATTTATGCTGGTTTGTGATAAGGAAAACAAGTTTAGTTTAGAGGCAGTGAACAATAACCTGGAAGAAATAAGAGGAACCACCCAAAGCTGCTGGGTGCAGAGAACAGGGGGGATTCAGACATGAATCCCTGATGGCCATTCCTTAAAGGACAGGCAGGATAGGGCCAGGGCTATCAAGGAACACTACATAAGCTCTACAAAGGGAAATTAAAATTAGAAATCCCAAGAATATGACCTGTTTCATCCCTGTTTGAATATCAGCATTATTCCTGAATAGCCAAGAGTTTACTAGGGCACTTTAAAGTCACGTAAGTAGGTCAGCTTGTTGCCAGAATCTGCTTATCCCCAAAACACGTGAAATTACTTCCTGACAGCCAGCAGATGAGAAGCAGGAAGCAGTGAGACACGTCAGCCACAGCCCAAGGGTGTATTGACAAGGCAGAAGACTCCAGAAAGTGCATTTCTATTAGCAAGCACATTTTGCCACGTGAATGCCCAGGTCCAAGCAGTGCCAAAGAAACTGCTCCTTGCAACATTTGGTTGGGGCTGTATGGCCTAAAGTTTCCTCAAACAGTGGGTTTATTCCCAGACCTTCTCTGGGAAGCACAGAGCAGATTCTGGGGGGAAAAAAAATATAAAATATATATATATATATATAAAGAAAAAACAAAACAACCCACAAAAACAACAACAACAAGCCCCAATCCCACTTGGGCAGTGTTTTACTTCAGGGTGAATCAGTGACACAGCCCAGTATGCCCACCCCTCTTCTGGGTGATGTGGAAGTTGCGTGCTTCTCTACAGCAGCAGAAAGATTACCAGCTTTTAGAGAGTTCCAAGCCCAGGGCTTAAGTAGCACCAGGGGAGGTTTATGTTGGATATTAGGAAAATATTTTTTTTTTACTGAGTGGTGAGGCATTGGAACAGGCTGCCCAGGGGAGCTGGTGGAGTCATCACCCCTGGAGGTGTTCAAAAAACATCTAGATGTGGTACTTCAGGGCACCATTTCATACTCCTGATAGTATTTAGTAGACAGCTGGACTTGGTGATCTTGAAGGTTGCTTCCAACCTTAATGATCCTTTTTTATGATTCTAGAGAAAAACTTTCCTGGAGTCTGGGGTTTGGCTGCTGCTCACCCAAGGGATGATGGTGCCACAGTGATGATGCTTGTTACTGCAAAAGGAGTTTTGCTGCTGTAAATCTTTACAGAGGGATTTGAAATGCGTGTTAGTGGGCAAAAAGTTTAATTTGTAGAGTTTATTACAGAGTGAAGCTAATAAGAATTTTTAAACTTTTAATTAAAGATGAGTTAGAACTGCTAAATGCTTAAAATGCTACTTCTGCTCAAGCTAGCACCTACATTGCTAAAAGCAATATTCTTTCATTTCATGATAAAATAAAACATTGGCCAAACACCTGAGAGGAGCTTTCCTGACAGCCATCTTAGGACACAGTATGAAACCAGAAACAAATATTCTCACAGGCTTTCACTTTTTTTTCCCCCCTGGAATACAATGTAAAGATTTTCTTCTCATGAAAACACTCAACTGCCTCTGGTGAGTGGATGCAATGGCCACCCTCCCTCTGGCAGAAGCCCCAGGCATCTTGCCATGGCTCATACACTGCAGCCTCTCTCCAGGGCCCATCTGCTCAGGCCATGGCTGCCCTGGGAGGAGGGAGTCAAACCACCTGCCTGGGTCTTTTGTCAAGCAGTCTAAAACCAGGGGCACCCCACCCTACAAAAATCACCCATCCCCTCCTTTCGCTTTGCCTTGGCTGCAAGCCCCTGCTGCCTCTACCCTCCACCATGCCTGGCAAGAGAAAAAAGGTAAGAGCCATTTCACATGCAGGACAGAAGGTAACACCATCAGGATCTGGTGCTTCCCTCCTGACATCCCCAGCCATGGCTGCCTGTCTCAGCTCCCTTTTCCTGTTCCCTGCAGCCGGCCGCAGCGGCAGAGGCGGGAAGCCCACGGCGAGGCGCACAAGCAAGGCAGGTAGGCAAGACCCTCCAGCAGCTTCTGGTGAAAGGATGAGGGGTGATGGGTTTAAATGAGAGCAGAGGAGATTGAGACTGGATCTCAGGAAGAAGTTGTTTCCCTTGAGGGTGGTGGATCAG
>JAOEGS010067348.1:0-17557 GCA_025447755.1 Corythornis vintsioides
TAATTTATTGTATAAAAAACCACCAAGGCAGAGCTTTATAGCACAGTTTACTGGTGCCCTGGCAGTGATGGATTAATCATTGGACTGGATGAGCTTAAAGCTCTTCCCCAACCAAAATGATTCTATGATTATCTTACTAAAAAGTATTATTTTCCAGGGGCCAGACAGCTACTTAAGCAGCTGTATGGATATATATATAGATATATAGTTATATCAGGAGGTTAAACCAGCTTTGATCCATGTTCTGAGGGAACTGGAGTGAGGTGGAGATGTGTTGACATCAACCACTGGTGTTTCTCATGAGTGGAGATGTGTCAGGTTGTTAAAAGCACAGACACCAGGAGCACTTTAAACTGGATTTTCCACCTGCATCCAAGAGGAGAAACCTCCATTTCTCCTCCTGCCCAGAGCAGAGGGGTGTATTCCAACAGAGCACAGCTCCCTTCTTCCTCCTGCTCTGGCATCCTGTGGTTTGGTCACTTGAATTCCCCAGGTTGCTAAAGAGAAATCTGCATTTCCTATGCCAAAGAGAAGAAATTCATCTCCTTATCTGTGGATTTCTTCATGGTACTGGCCTAAGACAAAAGGAAATGCTCTCAGGCTGCTCCAGGGGAGGTTGAGGTTGGAGCTCAGGAACAATTTCTTCCCCTCCAGGGCTGTCCCAGGCAGGGCTGGTGGAACAGCTGAACTCAATGATCTGAAAGGTCTTTTCCAACCAAATGGTTCTATGATTCTTGTTGTGATAAGAATCATTTTGCTGAGTTAAGTTTACATCTGCCACACAGGGAGGTAGCTGGTGATTGACTTAGAGCAGCTCTCAAGAGTTTCAATAAGAGGAGGCACAAATAAACTTAATTAAAATCCCCATAAGCTAATTTAATGCTCTAATTCCCATGACAAGTTTGTTATAGATTCAAATCCTAATTCCAAGGCCCCTTTATGACCAGTGAGAGCACATTTTCAAATGAAAACAGGTTCAAATGCACCTAAACAATGTAAAGTGCAGCAGAAAGAGCACTGGAAATTCCAATTATTCATGGCAAGTTGCATGGCTAGAGGCCACCCCACCTAATGACAATTAAATAGCACAGGTTAGTCCTCAGTGAAGACACAGAAAAGAACCTCAGTTTGCCTACACCTGCTGGACAGAGTTTTCTCCATGCCCCCCAGGGTGCCATTGGCCTTTCCAGCCAAAGGGCAGGAAGAGCCTGTCCCACCCAGCATGCCCAGTCCTTTCTTTGTGCCTGTGCTTATCTGCAACCAACTTCCCTCCTTCTTCCCTTCCTCCTGAGCAGCTCTTGACTTTGCAGCACTGTTTCCATCAGCACCCTGTGCAATCTTGCCACGAGGTGGTTGTGATGGAAACATTTGGCAGTTTCTCCCAAGTCTTGAACTTGGGGGGAAGCTCTAATCTGGTTGCCCTGGTTCTGGAGGGCAGGGCAGCCAAGGGAGCACACGGCTCAGGCTGCTGGCTGGCTGCACACTCCAACTTAGCTGGCTTTCAAATGCTTGTGCCAAATTAGATTAGCCTGAAAGCTGCTCTAATGAACTTTTCAATAACCCCAGTTGCTCGTGGCTGGCCCATCAGGCTTCCTGTTCCCCTTTAAGACAAGGGAACATTGTAAGATATCCATCATTTATTTTTTTTCCCCCCATCAGATGTTAATCAACTCGGAAAATCCTGTCTGGTTTCATGAGGAAGGTGAGTTAGTGAGAGCTGTGAGTAAGTGCATGCACTCTGCCAGAAACTCTGCTGCTTGGGTGTTCAAAGTCCCATTCACATTACTCACACCTCAATAGTTTTGGAATATTTCAAGCATATATTTGAACTGAGACTCTCTGGGCAGCCTGGGCCAGGCTCTGCCACCTCCCAGGGAAGAAGTTTCTCCTCATGCTGAGTGGAACCCCCTGTGTCTCACCTCTCACCCTGTCATGGGCACCACTGACCAGAGAGCTTTTTAAAACAGCTTTCCATTAACTCCTAAAACAGTTCCAAAATCACTGGATCACCACCTCATCCTACATATTCCATGGAAACTTTTTGATGATTGACCTCAAGTTGTCCATCCTTGTTGCTTTAGACAAGGATCACTCTGGAAGTTTCAAACTTTGTCTCAAAAATAAGAAAATAAAATAATAGAATAAAATAAATGTATGTTCAAATATTCTCTTTCTTACCCACTAAGGTTTAAGAGCAGTTGTGGTAACCAATGGCATGACCTACCTGACAGGAGATATTCTTTCCTCTTGGGGTTTGAAGGCTGATTTCCAGATGAGACCAGTTGGCTTTGTATTTCCTCTGCAAGGGACAGAAGCACAAGAAAGATGTGAGAATTCTGTTCTTTTTAACCCCACAAAAAAAATGTGGAAACCCCCTTATTTTCCCTTTTCAGGATTCCACTCACTATGCAAATTTATTACATGGGTGCAATGAAATCATTTGGTTTCTCAGTCTTATTGCTGAGGCCTATCCTTACAGTGGGTTCATTTCTGCTTTAATTTCATTTAAAAAATACTAATTTATGGGGTTTGGGTTCCAACAGCCCCTTTAAATCCTCTGCAGGGCACAGGTTGGCTGGACTGGTAGTGGCCTCAATGCCCAGTGGTGTAGCTGCTTCTGCTGAGGGAACTTTAATTGCTCTGTTGTTTAATTAACACTCCTCTCTGGGCACTCAGCAAAAGTGATGAAGAAAGCAGGGGGAATCTGGAGCTGAACCCCCCACTCTGGAGGCTCATGCCTGTTTGCTGAAGTAGGATTTCCTCTCTGGCAGGTTTACAAGCATGTGTCAGGCAAATGTTTTACAACACAAGCATTTTGCTGCCATCAGGGGCTGATAGGATGAGTGACTGTGGTTGAAGGGACCCTCTGTTCTGGCTCCTCAGAGGTCTCCTCACGTTCTCCAGAATTGAATTCATATGTGCTAAAGAAAAAAAAAAAAATCTCCCTTCATTCTTTGACTCTGAGGTCTTTTTCTTTCCTCCCCATGACTGATTTTCATGTGATTTTCCCAGTCTGAAGTTTGGATGTGATGGTTTCCCAGGGCCCCAGGAAAGCAGGAATCCCAGCAGAGCCAGGAGCTGAGCCCAGCCTGGAGTTCCAGTCCAAAGGGCTCTGTCAACGTGGCCCAGGGGTGGCCAAGGGAAAGGACATTCTGGAAATGAATATTTTGTGTGTTCTCCTGCCATTTGAACAGAGAAATCACCAGCCTGGCAGAGCCTGTTTGGCCACATTATTACCCCTGTCATGGAATAAAGGAATCCAGTGAGAGCTGCTGGGTGGCTTCTAGGAAAAGCATGAGGAGGAAAGTGCAAAGGTGGAAACAGTGGCCTGGATCTCACAGGGGGTCAGGAGAAGGGTCTTGATTGTGCCCTACTGCAGACCTACCCAACCTGGAGGGGAGAGGTTCTCTCCACTCTCAATCTCCCTCTTGGAGTTCAAACCATCCCCCCTTGTCCTGTCCCAACAGCCCTGCTCAAAAGCCCCTCCCCATCTTTCTGCCAGGCCCCAGAAGGTCTCCCTGGAGCTTCTCCTCTGCAGGCTGAACCCCCCCAGCTCTCCCAGCCTGTCCCAGCAGAGGCTTCCAGCCCTCCCAGCATTGCTGGGGTTCCAGCCTTCTGCACAGGGCATGCTGACCCATTTTCCCAAGGAAATCCTACCTGGTTTAGCCTAATTCTGCAGAGTCCAGTCCAAAATCACCACCTTTCATCATGAAAGAAAGGATTTGGAGAGGAAGCTTCAGGAGCAGCACAGCAGCATCTCAGTTTCTACACAACCCTGGGGTCATCAGAAGCCAGTGGAATTGCCAGGAGTCCTCCTGTCTTCCTGGAAAGGGAAACTGCTGCAAAAGCAGAAAGTGACAGAAAATTGCTCAAAGTCAGAATCCAGATAAATAAGAATAATCAGGACTCATCCCTTTGGGCAGTCAGAGCTAGTCAGCATTGTTTCACAACAGCAGGAGGATGAGTTGCCCTTTTCCAGTGTCATCTACAACACATTTCACTCCCCTAAAAATCCAACTGGAATGAGGGGAGATTCCCAGTTACCTGCTTCCCAGAAGCTTTTCCATTTCCCCAATCATTCTGCACCACAAACAGCTAGAGAGGTGTCTGTGAAACACAACCTTGTACTGAAGGCTCTGACATTCCAACCAAGGCTATGGGAAGGAAAAGCTCTTTCTGGTGTTGTCCAAAGCCCAGCTGCAGAGAGATTTCCCTGTCTGTGCACAGAGCACAACCCAAACACAGCTGTAGATTCTCATTTAGGAGCCTCTAACCTTGATCATGGGCTCTTAATAACCTTCCTCTTTGGGAATTCAGGGATGTGAGGAGGGTGGAACCATCAAGGGGTTGCCCTTGACACCCACCATTGCCATCTGGTTTTTGAAACAATATTATCAGGCTGCACTGGAGAATTGTCCTGGCTAGGCCACGGGGTCTTTCCCTGGTATAGGGCTAAAATGAGGATGGTCTGGAAGCTGCAAGGTCATCTCCAGTATCAGGCACACACAGGGCTCCACAGCAGGGTGTTTCAGCTGGAAGAAATGTGCTGGGAGTTGAGCAGCACATTCCTGTGTCCATCACATCCCAGATAATAGCAGAGTAACAACCCTCCATCCTTCCAAGCTCCTGCCAAGCTGCCTCTCTTCACAGCTCATCCCTCTCAAAGGAACTTTGTCAGCAGTTTCTGAGCAAGAAATGAGGAATTACTGCAAAAACAGTCCTGAAATGGACCTTATGCTCAAAGCTTCTTTGCTTTCCTCCAGCATTCTCAGGCAAACCCCACAAAATCAAAGCCCTTCTGCATTTTCAGCCAGCTGCTGGGTTTACAAAACAGCCAAACTTTGCTACTTGCAAATGTAGAATTTACCTGAAAGCTTCAGTGTGAGGGTGGTGAGACCCTGGCCTGGGGTGCCCAAGGCAGCTCTGGATGCTCCATCCCTGGTGGCTCTGAGCAGCCTGGGCTGGTGGCAGGGGGGTTGGAACTGGGTGATGCTGGAGGTTTCCTCCAACCCAACCCATTCCATGGTTCTCTGATTACCATGTGACGAGCAACTCCCAGTGAGCAAACAAAGTGTAATTAAGCAGTAACTAAGTGTAATTAAACAGTAACTCTTCCCTTGGTGTGGTTCAGGGAAAGCTGAATGGATAAAGCCTAAGGGAGTCCTGAGCCCTGGCCTGCAGGGACACAGCCATTGAGTGGTGCCCAGTGGAGTGGATGGTCCCATCACACTGGAGTTCCCAGCTGCTGGGAGGGCTCTGCCACCTGAGCATCACCTGAGGCTTTGAGGTTTGTTGGTTTGGAACATAAAGGAGTGACCCAGGATGGTGTTAGAGGGAAATCCCCCAGCAGACCCCACTCCATGATGTTTTTCCTCCCTGAGCCCCACAGCCCTGGGCAGTCCCTCCCCAGGCAGCTGCTGGGTGGAATTTCAGAGGCAGGACTATTCCCTGCATTCCTGGTTGGCACATTCAGAGGTTAAACATAAACCAGAAACCAACAGGGGCTCTCTGTCTGCATTCCTGCTCCAAATGCCTCTCTGGAGGAAAAATGATAACAGCTCAGCACCTCCTGCTTGGCAGGCACCACTCACTGCACCCTCCTGCCATGGATTTATTCCCTTTTTTTATGTTTCTAGCAGTCTGGTCTCCCTGAGGGGGCTGCAGGAGCTCCTTGGTGGTCAGGAGCTGCTGGGGGGCTGAGGTGGTGCCAGGTGAGCTGGCAAAAAACTCTGAAATCTCCCTCCAAAAACCACCTTTTTCCTCATTTTGGTCCCACTCAATCCCTCTGTGGGACGTAGGTTGGTTTCTGCTCCCTACCCAGACTCATACCCACCAGCAGATTGTTCCCAAACAACTTTATCCTCATTAACAACTTTATCCAGATGGATATTGGGATTTTTTTTCCTTATTTTTCTCTCCCAGGCATTCCAGAGAAGGGTGGAAAGGAATGAGCAGCTCCCAGTCCAGGCAGCTTTCAGTCAGTGCATCAGCAACCTAGTGTTTTAAACCCTGTTACTGACACAAAGCACTCATTCCTGATGCTGAAAATTCAGTATATTTTCTGAACTTAGCTGAAACTGATCTCTTTAAGATCACCCAAACCAACCATTCCATGGAGATTACAGCTGGACAATGAGGATCTTTCCAAGCTCAGCCTTTCTCTTCAGAAACCTGATAAAAATCAAAATATTGCCAGTCCATGAAGTACTTGGCAGTGCAACCCACTCAATTGCTCTCCTTTGCTCGGTGTTTTATTGCACCACAATGCAATAAAATCCACTTTTTCCCTCCACTTGGAGTCCAGCAAGGATCAGCTGAGACCACTTCCAAAAAAAGCTGCTAGATACAGGTAGAATCTGGAATTCTGTTACACACCCAAAGAAATGTTGTGTCTAGTGGAAGTTTCTCTGACTGCCTTTAAGGACCAAAATGAAGGGAAAAATATCTGGCTGTGGACCACAACTTTAGAAAATATGGGTTTTTTCAATAATTTCATGGCTGTACATCCTGATTTTCTGGGTGCAGGAATGTCTTCTGTGCTTGCTGCAGGGTGAAAAATCAGTGTTTGTGGAGAGCCACCCATAGAGAGAATATTGTCTGGTTTATTATTCTGAAAATCAATATTCTGAACAATAATGGAGAGATGTTGGGATGTCTACTAAGAGGTCAACACTTAAAGGTCAGTTTTAAGGTCAGTATTTAAAGATTTCTATGTATTTAAAGATAAATACCTGTGACAAGCAGAGCACCTGCTCAGGAGCAGCTTCTGTCACCTGGGATATGAGGGTTGATGGGAAGAAATTCATCTCACAGCAGAAAATCCCAACATTCCAAGGGAAGCTGATGGGCATGGGATATCTTCATCTTACCTTAGAAGAAAAAATAGGAATAGATTCTTGCTGAACAGTTCTACTTCTTTTCCTTCAATTAAAAGCTGATGGATTACATTATTTTTTTTTGGTGCTGCTTTTTGTGACCTCTTTATTTAATTGTGTTTTCTGCTTTTAAATGACCTCATTAGGACCGTGTCATTTAATCTAGATAAATCTAGTTCTAATTTCATCTAGCTCAGCTCACAAGAGCAGAAATCCATCTGTTCACCTCCCTGACATGTGAAACCATCACATCACCTAGTTTGGCATGAAATATTAAGCTTCAGATGCTTTTCAACATCCCAGGGCTGAAGAGAAAGCTGAGTTTGTTATAAAACATGGAAATAATTAATCAGAATATAATGACTCCTGAGCACTGGCCTGAGAGCTGGGTTTTTATAGAGGACAGAAACGTGCAGGAGAAGTGTGAGGACATCACTAAAGGGTAACATTTTCTGTTTGTAATGCTGACAAATGGTCCATTTGAGCCATCCTGCTGCTCCTGACAAGGTGGGCAGATGGATCTCAGAGCAGGAGAGATCAATCCACTGACTTTGTCACACTGAACCAAAGTTGTGATGCCAATAACCCCCAAAATGAGGCCAATTCAATAGAGGGGCTGGAAGGAAAATTGAGATTAATGCCACAATATTACTCTTCTGCAATCAGTGAGCTGGTATTTAACAGGATCCATATTTTTATCTTAGCTGCCCCATCCCATAGCAGAATTAGTCATGACAAGCCTTTGCAGCCTTTATTCTTCCCTGCTGAAATTGATCTTATTTTACAACCTTCAGACCACTCTCAAAGGCTGCTCTGGGTACAGAAGTGATTAGATTTATTGTATTTTAATTTATTTTTAATTTATTTTAATTATTTTTTTTACCAGAAGTGACTTCTTACATTGCCAACTTGCACAAAGTGATCTTGGTTGGTTTCAGTTTTCTCACTGGATCCTCACTGAGGGTAGTTTGGTTTTTTTTTTTTATCCAGACTCTGGAGAATGAAGCACCAGAATGCCAAGATGAAAGGAGCAGAAGCAAATCTGCTAGATGAGAAGCCCTTGTCACTGAGAGGGACAAATCCCAACACAAACCATCTCAATTCTTTACCCCCTGTTGCTATTTTCAGCCTGGGCATCTGTGGAGTGGAGAAGGTCACGTTAAGAAAAGGAAAATATCAGCTGCTAATTTGAGAGCTAGAAAGACAACCAAAGGTATTTCTGGGAGCTGTATGGAGCATGACCTCCACAAAATCCCAGGAATCTTGCAGGGAAGCCCTTCAGAGTGGCCCAGACTCCCTGTTAACCAAGCTTCCAGCACCAGCCCCACCAGTTGTCCATGGCTGGCATAGCGAAGATACCTTTGGGAGCCTGCAGGGGTGTCCAGGGTGCTCTGTACCCCAGTTGTCAGCACTGGTTTAGTGTTCCTGGTCTGCTGAGGATTCCAAACAGCAACTAGGTGATCCCTAAAGTCCCTCCCAACACAAACCATCCTGTGATTCTGTGAGCAATGACATCAGAAATGTAGTGAACTAACTGTCCAAGAACTTGGAGGAAAACAGTGTTTTGGGAAACAATGAGAGAATTCTGAACTCCACCTTAATTAATTATCTTCATCTGGACTTGTTTCTCTGGCATCTAATGTCTCACATTGAAGGAATCACTGCTGAAAAAGAAATTCATTAGCCTTGTTCCCACCTTGGATGTAATAATCAGAGAGCACATGTTGATTTGGGGGTGCTGAAACAAGATTGGGTGGCTCTACCCAAACCTGAGTGGCCAAGTTGGTCTGGAGGGGCTGCTGAAGCCACCAAAGAAGCCTCAACATGCCCTGGGTCCCCTTGCTGCAGCTCTTCAGAGGTGTCTAAGCCACGTGAGCTAGAGAGAGATCTGATCCAGACCCTTCCTCCTGCAGGGCTTCATCACAGCTAGACATCCTCCATGGGGATAAAGGAGGGAGCAAATCATCTCACCAAGGAACCTGCCATTTTCTCATCCAGCTGACACAACAAATACATCAAGTTATGTATCTCCCCTCTACAGTTGAAAGGATATTCTTAGCAGGAGCTTGGGTTTAATCTCCCTGGCATAAATCTGTATTGATTCTGTTAACTGCCCTGGACTTACTGGCATGGAATGGAGAGAAGAATTGGGCCCTTGATCTGTTCAGTCAGCCCTGAGCCAGCTTTCAGCCTCTGCTTAGGAAGCCACAGAAAGGAGAAGAGTGTTGGTGATGATCAATCCTGACAGCAGCGTGGCCACCAAGCCAAGCACTCGTGGTGCAATCACACTGCCCACCCAGCCCTCAGCCAAAGGGAAAGCTCAAGCCAGACAGGGAAACAAAGCAGGATCAGGAGGCTCAGACAGAACAGGAACAGAAGGATCATTTGTCAAGTGGTGGCCTTTTTTTTTTTTTTTTGGTCAGAAATTGGCTAGGAAGGACCCTGATGTGTGATGGATTTATCAGAGTAATGAGAGGTGAAAGGCTGAAGCATCTAGCTCAGCTACCACATGGAACCTGCTCCTCACTCTGGCTGCACAAAAGAGGGGCCATGGATGTGTGGCTTGGCTTCTGAAGTCACACTCCTGGCCTGGGCTATTTGTAATTACCAGAGGATTTGTAGGGAATGGGAGGAAACTCAGTATTGGGTTTATTTAGGAATAATCTCACAAGTTTATTTCTAATAAATCTACTTTTTTTTTTTTTTTGTAAATAATCTTTTTCAATGTCTTTTTTCCCCAGCGTGTGGAGTTGATATTTAGTTCAGGTTTGGAGGCAAGGTGTGTTGCAAACACATCTTTCATGTCAAACAATTTCACCCCCCTGGCCCATTTAAACAGATGTGATGGAAGAATGAAAATCTGAGTTAAATTCATAGGACTTTCATGGCCCCATCCTTGCCCCTCACACTTTGTTTGTAAGCACCTTCTCAAAACACCAAGTACAGATGAAAAACCTGGTCCTTTTACCAGGAGACACCAGTTTGCCCAGCACTACCCTGCTCAGTTCAAGCAGTCCATGGTGGTTTCCTTTAACTGACTTGACTCAGAACAACCATGAGGGATTTTGATTATTTTCAGTAAAAAAAATGAAGTCATTTTCTCTCTGTCATGAGCAACCACAGAAACACTGCCTGGTAAAACCTGATTGTTTCTTCCTTAGCTCAGCACCAGTGGGGCTGTGAATTCCCAACACTTGGCTATTTTTTTTCCTGTTGCTTAATTAGAAACTGCAGTTTTCATTCCCAGTTTAGTTTGCCTACACCAGTTCATTTCAGTGACAGGACAGCTGAAGTTCAGAGCAGTTTTCTCTCTGAATCCAACGTGGAAATGTGGAATTAGGGCAGTAGAGCAGGATGCAGATGGCCCCAAGTTTGCTGCCAAACCCAAGCTTAACTACATTAAGTCCAACAGAAATCTCAGCTCTGCTTTGATCCTGACCAAAAGGATCAGCTTTAGACCAACAGAGTGTGTTTGGTCTGACTTTGGACAGCCAGAAAGATCATACCAGAGGAATGAAGGAGGAGGAGGTAGGAAGACAACCAGTGTCAGAGTTTTCTTGGAGGAACCTTTGAAACAGGCTGTTGCTTCACCCAGGGTAGGTATTTTTATCCCCAGAACTAGTTAGTGTGTGTAATTCTGGTCTGTACCTCACTTTACCTTAGGGTGCTGTAAAAGGGAAGAAAACCAATGTGCTGTGGAATTTTAGAGCTGTGTCTGTGATGATATTTGAACCCAGCATCTGCAAAAAAAACCAACCAGAAAACACTGAGCTCTCCCAACTGCCAGGGTGTTTTTCAGCAGGACTGGCTCCTGATGAAGTGATTCATACCCTAGGCTGCAAGAACCCATTGATCTCAGAGCATCAGCAGCAGAACAACACATTGCTGGGAGGAATTTGCTGATGTGGGAGCAAATGGTGAATCCCAAGCTGTCCTGCTTTCAACTCCACCAAGCAGTTGGTATTTTCCAAGGGATGCTGAGTCCTGAGAAGAAAAGGAGTGTAATGAAGCAGTGGCAGCTTTCTGAACAAGACATTAAGCTGTTTTCAAACCTTTTCTTGCAGACAGATGTTCAGCTGAAAAAACTCTTGATTTTTTTTTCCTGCAGACTAGCTGGAGGAGGTGCAGACACTTTGGTATTTTTTTTTGTTCACAAAAATCACTTCTGTTTGATGTTTGTATCCCCTCAGCACGTGGATCAGAATTTAGATTCTTTATAGGCAGGTCCAACAGAGTCCCAGCATCATGGGATCACAGAAGAATTTGGGTTGGAATGGAGTGAGCAGCAACAAGGGCAGGTTGCTCAGAGCACCATCCAACCTGACCTAGGATGAGAAATTCATATAAAAACCCAATTTAGATAAAATTCAGCACGTTTCCATCACAGAAGTGGCAAGGGGAAGATAATTTTAATGAGATTTTGCAGAGAGCTGTGAGCTTTCCATAGCAAAGGTAGGAGGAGTTAACCAAGAGAGGAAGTGTCAGTCTCCCATCTGACATCAAAATGTCAAGCTGCAGATTAATTTTAAACTGCTGGGATAATGAATTTCCAGAAACCACAACTTCCAGATGAATTCCCAATAGTTTGTGCACAGTTTGCCTCAGCCTTTCTCCACAGAGGAGATGTTCCAGTCCCTTCATCACCCTCACAACCTCTGTTACCCCCAGTAGATCCCTGTCTCTCAAACTAGGGACCCCAGAACTGGACACACTATTCCAGATGTGTTCTCACCAGGGCAGAGTGGAGGTGCAGGAGACCCTCCCTCCACCTGCTGGACACAATTATCTTCATGCCCCCCAGTTTCAACTCATTTCCTCCAAATCTGGCTGCAAACAAATGCTCAGGAGCCTCAGAAAGTGATAGCTGTGTGAAAAGCTCTGACATCCCCATGGGAATCAAATGTTGCAAGCAATGTCTGATGTCTGGCAATAAACTGATTGTGGTCCCTAATAAATTCCAGCTGATCTGGTGTCTCCATTTGCTAATGAGTTTGTACCCTGGAGTTAAATTTTGATTGTTCAGAATTT
The DNA here is from genome assembly GCA_025447755.1 of Corythornis vintsioides. Classification (NCBI taxonomy): domain Eukaryota; kingdom Metazoa; phylum Chordata; class Aves; order Coraciiformes; family Alcedinidae; genus Corythornis; species Corythornis vintsioides. The sequence continues at coordinate 11,904 of JAOEGS010067348.1, forward strand.
GCTGAACTTTAAGACATGCCAAAGATTAAGTCCTGTTTGAACTTCAGAGCCATTTCCTTTCCTAGGACTCTACCTCTTCCTGATTTTCCTAGGTCAGATCTTTATCTCTGCTTAATGAGTTTAATCAACCTGATTTGGTACTTTGCAAGTCACTGCATTCATTTGGGTAATTATGGTGCACATACCAGCATAATTCAATCAGGTAATTTCTTTCAGTAAGGAAATGGATGATCCAGCACTGTTGGAGAGATTTCAAAAGGGTTTTTTTTCCTGACCCATGATGGAGCCAGATCCAGCTAAACAGAGCTAAAGGGAGAAGGAAAATTCTACAGTCCATAGCATCCAGTTTTCTGCTTGAGAACAAAAAAAAAACCCATTACATTTCTGAAGGCAAAACTGGCTGCAGATTCCTGGCCACCCAGCCCATTTAATTCCTATTTCCTTGAAGCCATTTGGAATGTGGGATTTGGTTTAAATTTCATCTACAACAGCAGCACATCTGGGAATGTCTGGGAGGCCCCACGTGGGGATGTGCACTCATGAGACTGCCTGGATGGCAGCATTTGGGTGAGGTGAGGACCTACCTCTTTCCATCCTAGGTTGGAGAAGATCCTGGGCACACACACACACAGGATCCATATGATCCTGGAAGCTGGACTTGCTGGGGACCACACCTATTTGTGCAGGATCAACACAACTTCTGGGACCTCAGTGCTTGAAGCAAGAGCACCTTCCAGTACAGGGTCACCTATAATTAGAAGCTGGCTTTTAAAGCTGCATTGATTAACCCCCACAGATAAAAATCACCTAGAAATACAAATCAATGATCCACGTGATGGTTGTGTCATGAAACAATAAATCACCTGGGATCACTCCCTTTGCAGCAAAGGAAGGTGCTGGGAGAGAACCCATGCAAACAGAAAAGCACCCAGGTCAGGTAAACAGTGGAGCTGAAGCTGCACAGACATCCAGAGCAGTGCTGAACCAGGGAAGAGATGAGAAAAATATATCATCTGCCAAACATGTTCCCCCTTTTGCAAGGGGGAAAAAGAAGATTAAGCTGGGTTTGTTTGCAGAGGGTGATGAGACTCAGCTGAGAGCTGTTAAAAGGAAACTTGTTTAACCTTAAGCCCCTGGAATCAGCAGAAATGAGAAATCATCACTCTGAAAACACAGACTCTAGGAAAAACTCCCTGAGTTCTCCAGCTAGGACACATGAGACTCCCAGACTGGGTGGGAAGGGACCTTGCAAGGTCATCTGCAGGGAGCAGGGCCATCTGCACCCAGAGCAGGGTGCTCAGAGTCCCCCCAACCTCCCCTGGGATGTTTGCCATCTTATTTTAGCCCTCGAAAGCACCACAGCTGCTTTAAGTTCACTGTCAGTGTTGTCTGTTGCTCCCAGACAAGGATGAGACAAGTACATCCGAAGAGACAACTCTTCCCAGCTGAGAAAGATTTCTGAACTGTTGGTCAGGTCAGGAAAAGAGCCACAGGACACCCTGTTATCAAAAGATAAGGTGTCCCAGACGTTAAAGCCACAGCTCAGACCTGTCAAGTGTGATGCAAAGCAAAGCAACAAGGAATTGCAGAACCATAGGGTGCCATGTAAGAGTTGAAGGAAATTATGGGTTTGTTTTACCTATGGAAACCATACAGAAGGTGGAAACAACATTAGTTTCATGTTCCAGATGTAAAAGCAGTAAGATGATGTGTAACTATCCTCATATATCTATTTTCTTTTTAAGGAGTATCACTTTCTAAACAGCAGATGCAGTTATTCCTGCTCTTAAGAAGTTCACCTTCTGTTCTAGCAAGAGAATTCAAATGAACTTTCCTGTAAATGCCAAAGAACCACAACATTCTACATTCCTGACCCCTAAAAAGCAATTTATTCTGGTGATCCTGCTCCAACAGAAATGTGATTTCCCCCAATCAGCAGTGTAAAGGCTGATAGTATAAAAGGGGAAAGCCTGTTCTGGATCAGCAGATTGAAGCATCTACATCTTAGCTGCTGATGGTGTTTGTGAGGACAAAATGCACCTGAGTGCTGCAGCCTGATTTTGTTTATAGCTTAAACGGTCTCAGGAGAGTCCCTGTGATAGCACAGAACTCCCAGAAAGAGGGTCCTGTTCAGTAAATCAAAGTATAATGTAAGATTTGCATTTAGAAAGGCAGGCTTTGCCTTCTAGCTCGCTTCATCTATTATTCAAGCATTCTGCATTTAAACTGAGTTCATTTGGTTGTATGATTAGAGCTCAAATATATTAAAAAGCCATCATCCAGAACGTGAAGTGTTAGCAGACAATGAAGTTACAGCAAAGAAAAAGGTACTGGATAGGTTAGGAAGCACAGAGGAGGATTGAGGCAGATTTTCAGTGAGAGAGAGAAAAGCAAGAAGTTAAAAATCAGTCCAGCAAATCACCCTTCAGTGCTTATCTATCACAGACATATTTTGGGCAAGGAGAGCTTAAGTGGAGATAAAAGCACAAGCAATAGGTGATATATCTGAGGGAGGCAGAAAAGGCAGCAGAGCAGTTCTGGGAGGCAGGAGAACAGAGGCCCCTCCAGGAAAATCACCGCAGGCCTCGGCACGGCCCTGGCCTCAGGATCTGAACTCTCCAAAAACCACCAGTATTCCCGTGTCTGGGGAAAATAAACTCTCCCAACAGCTCACTCTGTGAGAGGGAAAACATGGAGCATGTTTCCATCTGGCCAGTGGGAGCCAGGGAAGGCCTGGAGATGATGGAGGGGTGGGCAAGGCCTAGAGGTGACGGAGAATTGGGCAAGGCCTAGAGGTGATGGAGAACTGGGCAAGGCCTAGAGGTGATGGAGTACTGGGCAAGTGGCTCCTACATTCCAATATAACTCCAAAAAAAGAATAGTAGTAGTAACAGGTCTAAAAGGAACTTTTGAGTTCAGCCCTTTGCTGGCTTTTTACACCTAGAGGAGAGTGAAAGGAGAATTCCCTGTGTCTTGTGGAGAACAGTCTCTTGTCTAGACCCTGGTTTGCCACCTCCCATCTCTGGTTCTCTGTCAAGAGCACAACACTGCTAATTTGGGTTCAATTTGTGTTCCTCGTGGCTTTTTTTCTTGAATTGTTGTCTGTATCTCCATGTAGCTAAGCACAGAATCACAGAATCACTCAGGTTGGAAACGACCTTCAAGACCAAGTCCAACCATCTACTCAAATGATCACTAAACCATCCCCTGAAGTGCCACATCTGGGTGGGTTTTGAACCCCTCCAGTGATTCCACCCCCTCCCTGGGCAGCCTGTTCCAAGTCCCACCACTCTCTCAGTAAAGAAATTCCTCCCAATATCCAACCTAACCCACCCCTGGAGCAGCTCCAGCCCCTGAGCAGCCCTCCTGCAGTGCCATTTCCTTAGGGAAAGATGGAATAAGAACATTTTTGAACTCAGATTTTGTCTTCTAGCTTGCTCCTAGAAGATTAATTGGATAAAATATCTCTCTCTCCTATCCAGGTATTAATTTAAACCTGCAATAGTGCCAAATCCACAACAAATTATGGATCCTTTTTGATTGCCAAGGTATTTATCTTAATTTGTGCAGAATTCTCCTTTCTGAACATTACCCATAAGCTCTCAGAAAAGAAAGTTTGGTCAGAGAAAGATCTGCTGCAGCTCCTTCAGGAGAAAACTCCTGCATGATGCCCCTGAATCCTCACCCACCCCCATGGATGGAACAGGACCACGTAGGAACTCATGACAATTAAAAGGGAGACACCCAGAGGACAAAAATAAGGAGCTGCTGAAGTGTTAAAAATACCCCAAATATTTTCCAAGTACTGGTAGAAATTCCAGGTGGATTTTTAGTGGTGTTTTCTCTGCACAATTTTACAGTACATAATTAATATTTTTTATTATATATCATTTTCTTTGCACTATCTCTGTCTGGAATAGGATTAAAAATTAAACAAAAAATTGATTTATAAGGCTGCTGAACCTCCTGTTCTTTCTGGCTTTGCAAGAAAAATTGGCCTTTTAGTTCTAGATCTTGTATCCCTTTCAGTAACTGCTGCTGATACACATCTGCCACATGAATGTGGATGTAGTTATGATGTTATTAATCTCAATATAACACTAAAAATTCAGGTAATACTAAAAAAAATAGGAAAACAACAGTGATGGAGCATCCACAGCTTCCCAACCAGATACTACAATACTCAAACTGAAGCCAGAGCTGCAACATGGTATTTTTCTTGCTGAAAAGAATAAATACATCCCTCTTTTGGGAAGAAAATATTAAAAATATTGTTGAAATTGGACATTTCCTGCAGAAAAAAGAATCTGTTACCTTATAATGGCCACTTCTAAATGGAAGAAAAAGTTGTTTACCTCTAGTTTCTTATTCTTCCTTCTACACAAGAGCAAGATTTTTTTTCATGTCCTCAAACCACAATCACTTCTCAATTTTACCAGGTGCAGAATCCTTCCAAAGACACCCCCAGAAGGTGCTGCTTTCAGCCAACTCATTACCTCCTCTGCCTCAGGCCAGGGATAACTCCAGTGACCTTAATCCCATTAACAGGTTTACCTTGCTTTTTGAGCTCACAAATGTCTCATGAAAAGCAGTGACACTGAGTAGAGAACTTTTTAGCTCCCAGCCCAGGCAGATATCCCTGATTAATCTTTGCTGGGTCAAGAACACAGGATTCACTGTCTGCAAATTTAGCTGGTAGATGGAAGAAATGGGATAATTAAGTATAATTCTAAGCTCTCATGTCTGGAGCCATTTGAAAGAAATAAATTCATCCTGATTTAGAAAAGTTTTGACCTTTTCTACTTAGCTTGTACCAAGAAGGTGTTTTCTTTCCTCATCCTGCAAAACCTTTGTCAGGCACTGACCTGGATTCTTCCTCTATTTCCCTTCCAGGGGATAAACAGATCTTTGTTAGCTGCAACAACTAATAACTTAGAGAAACAGAATAAAATCACCAGAATATGCCCAACCAAGTTCAGTAGCAGATGATTAAATGGGGTCTGATCCCCCTTTGAAACCCACAGGTTGTTTTGCAGATCTTTTGAAAAATACCAAAAAAAAAAAGCAAATTTTTTAGCAGAACATGTGTTTTTTCACCTAACACTTCCCCAGGGAGCTTAGGGGAAAAGAAAAACACCCCAAACCATAAATCTCCAAGCAGAACAAGAGTGAAATACACACCCCATCTCAGGAGGCTTCACTCCAGCTGCTCCACAGCCCAGGCAGGTGCCCCTGCTTGTTACCAGCTATTTATTCCTTTCCTGAGCAGCTCCTGTAATTTATTAGCAACCAATTAGAAAACTTCAGACTGTTGGTGTTGAAAGAAAAATTATTTGGTCTCCAAGCATCCAAGATATTAATGGGGTGGTATTTTTAGTTGTTATGAATACTTTGTGGATAATTATAATTGGTAATTAATTGGTTTGTATTAGAAATGAGAAGTAGTGTGGCCACAATAACTAGGGCAGGGACAGCTCCCTTGCACTGGGCACTGGGGAGGCTGCACCTCAAATCCTGGGGTCAGGTTTGGTCCCTTCACTCCCAGCAGGACACTGAGGGGCTGGAGAAGGGACACGAAGCTGGGGAAGGGGCTGGAGCAGGAGTGTGGGGAGGAGCAGCTGAGGGACCTGGGCTGGTTGAGCCTGGAGAGAAGG
>JAOEGS010067639.1:0-17531 GCA_025447755.1 Corythornis vintsioides
TCTCTCCAGAGAAGGAGACTCCACAACCTCTCTGGGCAGCCTGGGACAGGCTCTGACACCCTCACACCAAAGAACTTGCTCCTCCTGCCCAGGTGGAACCTCCTGGGTTCCAGTTGGTGCCCAGTGCCCCTTCACTGACAAGTCTCTGACCGTGCTCTGGCAGGGGTGTTGGACGAGATGATCCCCAGGGGTCCCTTCCCCACCACGCTGGGGTTGCCCAGTCTACGCCCTGTGCCCGGCCGAGCCTCACTCAGCAATCCATCCAGAGCTAAGTAACAGGCATTTTAAAGATCTTTTGTTTGGGAGAGCTGAGAGTCAACAGAGGCACTGTTGGCATGGGGAGGCACAGCTCCTCCTCCACACCCCGCCGTAGCTAGAGCATTCTGTCATCCCATCGGGGACAATAACAGCACTATCACAGCTCATCATCACCGAGAGGCTGGGCTGGGGGGTGACCAGGCTGAGACAAAGACAGCTACAACGGGGTGGGGGAGCAGGCAGGACTGGCAGCTGGGAGGTGCCACTGTGCTCTGCCAGGGGTTTGGGCAGGTCGGTTGTCTGGAGGAAGGGGAGAGCCAAAGGCCAGCCCCGATGGAAAGGGCCCCAGAGCTGATGGGCCTGTGGGAAGCAGCTGCCCAGAGAGCCCGGGTAACAGCCCCGCTGCAGTGGCACAGCCCGGGGCCCTGCCTGCCTGGCACTCGGGCACAACTGGAGCTGCCTGAGGCTGTGCCAACAGCCAGCAAACCGCTGGGCACAGTTCCACCCGAGGCAGCCACCGGCCGTGGGCCGCTGCCATCGCTCTCCTCACAGCTGTGCCCAGGTCTGTGCCTGGGCAATGGTGCTGCAGACGCGGGCTCTCTGCGGGGAGCTGGCCTGGCACAGGCTGCCCAGTCCCCCGTGACCCCTGGAGGGGTTTCCAAGCTGTGGTGCTTAGGGACAGGGGTCAGTGATGCCCTGGCAGTCAGACTCCTTGATTTTAAAGGTCTTTTCCAACCCCAACAGCCCTGTGATGAAGCAAAGGTGTCTGCTGAAAAAGAGCCCACCAAGAGGGCAGGAACTCACCGGGAGCAGCAGGAACACATCTGCACCAGCAAAACTCTGGATACCAACAAGTTTACCTCTATGGAGAGGCACCTCCCCTGCCAACAAGCACTGATGGAGGGGCGTGTTAGTTTTGGCAGCACCTGGCACAGGCAGAAGCCACCTCAGAAGCTCCTCTTTGTCAGTGCAAAAATCTCGTCTCTTTGGGGTTTGGCAAAGAAATCCAATCAAAGTCACACTCAGGGTCAGCACGAAGCTCTTCAGCTCTCCAGAAAACTGAGACACTTTATCTGCAGGTAGCTGAGAAAGTAGGAAAAATAAACAAACAACCAACTCAACACGCTTGGTGCTTGGCAATGCCAAGGGCAGCCCCGTCCTGAGCCCCGGTGCCCGGCGCTGCCACGCTGGAAAGCTGCAGACAAAAGAAACCCAGTCCCCGGGCAGCAGCTGTGGGGAGCCGTGCAGGGGGCTGTGGTGTTGGGAGGGACCACCCTGGGTGTGCTGCAAACCACAGCGAGGAGGCTCCCGGGAGCTGGAGAGGGGCTGCTCCATCCCGCTGTGTCCTTCCCAGGGATCTCGCTACGGGTCCTGCCCTCCTTGTGCCAGGCACGGAACGGCTCCGCGGCAGCCCGGGCGCCCGCTGACATAAGGCCAGCAGGAGATTAGACTTCTTATGGCTGGGCCAGACCCCATTAAACACACACCTGGGACCCTGCAGGGCCCATCCCCAGCCCGCGGGCAGGAGGAGCTGCTGTTTGCCAAGGCGACAGAGGTGCCCTTGGGCAGAGGACTCTGGGTCGCTGCCTGCAGAGCCTTTCCCCAGCTCCACGGCTCCAACTGGCAGGGGAGGGAGCGGCGGCTCCAGGTTAGCACGGAGAGCTCTGGTGAAAGGACTGACCCGGCTCTGAGCTGCAGGGGGTAGAAGGGGAAAATTCCCGGCGCAGGGCTGGAGGCTCCAGCCCGTTCAGCTGGAGATGCGGCGGAAGAGCCGCCGGCAGCGGGGTGCTCGGGAGGGATGGACAATAAAGCCCACGGGGGAGGACCCGGTGCCGGGCGGTGCCTCGCGGGCAGCCAGGGTGAGGAGCAGCAGCCCCGGCCGTCGGTTGGCTCCGGGCACCCCCAGCCCTGCTCAGACGAGGTGTGACTGCGCCAGTGATTCAGCTGAATGAACCCAGCCCTCCCCACGCGGGCTCCCCTGCAGGGAGCGTGCGGCAATTAACAGCACTCCTCCGCCCACCGCTGTCTGCTGCTCTCCAGAGCAGGTCCCCGGCTGCTCCAGTGCAGCCCAAACTTTAAGGGAGACACCACCAATTTCTGCACGAGCACCCAGGAATCCACCAAAAGCCGAGGCTGGTGGAGAACACGGGGAAAAGACCGAGGCCGAGACCCCCAGGAAAGCACCCGAGGGCCCACAGGAGGCGCCCAGGGAAGCGGGTGCCCGGCTGGGTGGGAGATGCTGGTTGGGAAGGTGATGTTCCGTCACTATCCCACAAACCTCCAGGCAGCTCCACAACAAACCCACCCCCATCAAACAGAAAACACCACGAGAGAATCCAATGGATGGGTTGGACCTGCCCGAACTCCTCCTCATCACCCCAGTCAAAACCTCCCAGTCCACGTAACTGAAATTCAGGCTCGAATCTGCTCCTGGCAAATCCACTGGGCCAGCAGCAGCTGCTGCAGAGCCCGGTGCAGGGACCACGTCCTGGGTGCCCTGGCACAAGTGCCCCATCCCCAGGCCTCTGCCTCGCACAGGACGAAGCTTACCTGGGAGCTGCCACTCGTGTGCCAGCAGTGCCCACGGCCATGCTACCCACAGTGCCCTGGGCTGCTCTGCCCCGCACAGACTGGCATCAGTCCCGACAAGGGCCAGCCCCAGGGGGAGCCGTGGCCACCATCCGACTCCGTGGGTGCTCCTGGAGCAGCCCTGTTAATTTTTCCTGCCTCGTTTTTCAGATCGGGGGCGGGGGGGAACCACCCCAACAAACCAACCACGGGCATCATCTCATACCTGAGGATCCCGAGGGAGCCAGGGATAATCCGTGTTTCCCACGCCCAGGAACCCCAGCAGCTCGCTGCACAGCACTGACCTCCAAAGCTACATGAGGACTAAGCAGAACCCCATCCTCAGGGGGGACCCGATGCCCGACCCCAGCCCTCCTCTGCTGTGGGCTCAGAGCCTTGGCAGACTGTTCCAGAAAGCCCTTGCCAGGGCTGCCCGCGGTACCCGCTGACCGGAGGCGCGAGGGGCGGCGGTGCCAGGCTGGGGGAGCCTCGGATGGGTACCCCCGGGCTGAGGGAGATGCCCAGGAGGCCAGGATCTGAGCTTTATGGATCTGGAGGAGCAGGAGAGCTTAAGCAGGGAGCAGTTTCTCCCTGCTGGTTTGAGTTCCCTGCTGCCCAGCGCTGCTGGGGACCCTCGCTGCCCCAGGAGCACGGAACACGTGCTGGGCAGGCAGGGGAAGGGAAGTTTCACAGCTGTTCAGCTGAGCCAAGCCCATCCTCACTCTAGACCAGAGGGGCGGCCCTGCCCCCTCCCCACAGCGTCAGCCTGAGCCAAACACAGGCTGGTTTCCCTTTTTCTTTGTGTTTTTTCTGGCAGGATCACTCTAAGGCCGGAGCAGACATGGGAGAGCTGTGGGGATGGGGCAGGTCCTGCTCCTCCAGCAGCACCCGAGGGTTCAGCTGCAGCTCTTCAGGCTGCCAGCTGCTCTGGCAGGGCAGCCAGAGGCTCTCCAGCACACGGGGCTGGGGCTGTGGCACAGCACCCCGCTAGCAGGGCGAGCACTCGATGCCAAGCTCCTGTTCTTTTGTGTCTCTCCTCCAGCCGGAGGTCAGGGACACGGGCCCGGCCCGCGGGGTCTCGGCCGCTGCGGCAGCGCTGCCCTTGGCACCCCGGCCGTCCCTGGGCAAGGAGCCCGTGCCCCGGCCCCCTGTCCCTGCCGCCCACGAGGAGGATGGATAAAGAGCCGCAGCGGGCTCCTGGCCGCTCGCTCCCCTCCCTCTGCCAAGGCCACCGGGCGGGACCGAGCCCCATCCCCGGGCCGCCCGCCGGGTCACTCACTCGAAGGCGAAGAAGAGGGCGCAGGTGCCGAGGATGAGGAAGAGCGTCAGGTAGAAGATGCCCTTCTGCCGGGCCATCATGATGCGGCCGTCGCAGCAGAAGGTGTTCCTGCCCGGCAGCTTCTCCCATTTCCGAACCACCTTCTTCCTCGCCACCATCACCGACATGGCGGGGCCGTCACTGGGGCGGCGGCGGCCGCCACACGTCCAGGGGCTGCTCCTCCGCCGCCCGAGCCCCCGGCATCATCGGGGGCCCGGCTGGGCTGGGCTGCGCTGCGAGGAGAGAGGGGGAAGAGGCGCCTCAGCAGCGGGGCGGCGGCTCGGGGCGGCGGGGCCGCGGCGGGGCTCGGCGGAGGGAGGGGAGGGGGGGGCGGCGGCCGTCGCCAGGGAAACCCCCGCGCCCCGGGAGGGGGGGCGCTATGGAAACCCACCGGGCAGGGAACGGAGGGGCAGGGCGCGGCCGCGGAAACCGGGAGGGGAGAGCGCGGCGAGGCGGAGGGGCGGGGGGGAAGGGGGGGCGGCCGGCGGCCCCGCGCAGGCCCCAGCGGGCGGGGACCGGGACAGGGCTGGGCGGGAGGCGGGAGGAGACCGGGGAGCGGAGGAGAGGAGCGAAGGGGCCCGCGGGCCGCCGCTCACCCGGTGCCGGTGCGGGCAGCAGCGGAGGGTCCGGGCTGGGCCGGGCCACTCCCTCCCTCCGTGCGCGCAGGGCGGGGCCGCCGCGGGGGCGGGGCCGCGTCTCCCGTCGGTGTTTCCGCGCCGCCCGCCCCGCCCCGCCGCCTCCCGCCCTCCCGTTGGCCGAGCGCCGCGTCACTCCCGCGCGGCTCGCCCCGCCCCGCCCCGGTGCGGACAAGGGGAGGCGGGGCAGGGGGCGGGGCGGCCCCGGGGCTCGGCACGTGGCCGGGGGCGGGGATCGGTACCCCCCCATTGCCCCCCCTTCACTCTCGCCGCTTCTCGGGGCCGCGCACCCGTTTTGCCCCCGGCCGGGTGTGGGGGGCTCGGCGCGACTCGGGGCTCCGCGGCGGCTCCGTTCGTCGCCTCCCCCGCCCGCCGGGCCCCGCTGCCCCGGTAACCGTGACGTCAGGGGGCAGGGCCGCGCTTGGCGGCCGGTCGCGCGGTGCTTTGCGGCTGCAGCGGCGTGCGCGGCGCGATGGCGGACGAGTGGCTGGGACTGGAGGCGGCCGGCAGCGGCGGCGAGGATGACGATGAGGTGAGGCGAACGGAGCCGGGATGCGCTCCCCCGGTACCCGCCGCCGCTGCGGGCACAGCTCCGGGAGCTCGTGCGGTCGGGTCCCGCCGGGGGGTAGCGCGGCCTGGGCGGGCACAAGCCGGTCCCGGTGCACCGGGGAGCGGGCGTCGGTCCCGGTATCCCCCCGGCACCGTCCCTGCGACTCCGCCCGGTTGATCGGCCGTGCTCGGGCCGGTCTCTCACCGCATGTCCGTGTGTCAGGCGCAGGAGGAGGGCGAGCGGCGGCACCGGCGGCTGCTGGAGGCGGTCCGAGCCCTGTCTGGACGGCGGCGGTGAGTAGGGGGTGTCCGGGGGTTCCCGCGGCTCAGACACGCACTAGCCTCTGCTTTTCCTCCCCGGTACCCCAGCAAAGGGCGCACGGGGGGCAGTTTGAAAGGGGGGTGGCAGGAGAGCCCGGGGCAGGGGCAGAAGAGCACTGGGCAGGGGCAGGAGCGTGATGGGGGCTCCAGGGACCTTGTGCTTCCTTCTCTGCCCTCCTCCATCAGGCCGAAGCTGGCGGAGCGCACGGAGGCAAGCGTTCAGGTGTCCGAGTTCAACGTCAGCTGCAAAGGTGAGATCCCGGGAGGCTGGGCCAGGCTCCCGCTGCCTAACGGGGACCCTGATGCCTAACCCCGGCTCCTGGCCCCGGCTCCCTGGCTGCGCTGACCGGTGGGACCTGGCACAGGTGCCGGGGAGAAGCTGGTTCTGTCCGAGCTGCTGCAGCCCGTTCGGCCCAAATCTGCCCTGAGCAGCGTCAAGAAGGAGCTGAACAGAGTGAAGCAGAAGAAGCCGGTGGAGCTGCCGCTCAGCAAGGAGGAGGCAAAACGGGTGAGTGGGTCGGGAGCTGAGCCTCTGGGTGCCCCTCGGTGCCCCTCGGCTGCTCTGTGAGGCGGTTCTTGGCATCACCCTCCTCCTCTCTGCCTGCAGGTTGTGAGGGAAGCTGCCTACGTCGGGACCTCGAAGGACGTGGGCAAGTGGCAGCAGGTGGTGCTGCAGAACCGGCGGGCAGAGCAGCTGGTGTTCCCCCTGAGGCAGGAGATCCCCACGGTGGTGCCCCTGGAGCAGGCGGCTTCAGCCTGGAAGGTGGGTCAGGCAGAATCCCCGGTCACACACACCCAGGGTGAGGAGGGCCCAGCTGGTAGCTGAGGCTCTGGGTTACCCAGAGCAGGGGCCAGCAGTGCAGTGTCCAGAGGGGTTGGAATCTTTCAAGAGAAGGAGACTCCACAACCTCTCTGGGCAGCCTGGGACAGGCTCTGACACCCTCATGCCAAAGAACTTTCTCCTCCTGCTCAGCTGGAACCTCCTGGTGGTGCCCAGTGCCCCTTGTCCTGTCCCTGGGCACCACTGACAAGAATCTGGCCCCATCCTCTTGGCCTTGGGGCCCTTTAGCTCTTGCTCATCAGTGATCAGCTGCCCCCTCATGCCCTGGCACTGCCCTCACTGCCCTATGTCTGTCTGTGCTCCCGGCAGGCCCGCACTCCCCTGGAGCAGGAGATCTTTGCTCTGCTCCACAGGACGCAGCAGCCCCTCACGGACCCGCTGCTGACGCCGGAGGAGGAGGCCTCGCTGCAGGCCATGAGCCTGGAGGAGGTGAGTGCTCCCACCCTCCAGCCCTGCTGGGCTCCAGGGGCCTCCCCCCAGCCTCCCACCCTCACTCAGTGCTCCCGGGCAGGCCCAGCAGCGCCGGGCAGAGCTGCAGAGGGCTCGGGTGGTGCAGTCCTACTATGAAGCCAAGGCTCGGAGAGAGAAGAGGATCAAGAGCAAGAAGTAAGGCACTGCAATGCGAGGGGAGGGAGTTTACCCCACCCTGCCCTTCCCCGTGGGGTGTGTCGTGAGTCCCCCAGCCCCACGAGCACCCGCTCACGGCTCCCTGGTCACAGGTACCACCGTGTGCTGAAGAAGAGCAAGAGGCGAAAGGCCCTGAAGGAGTTTGAGCTGCTGCAGAAGTCAGACCCTGAGGCTGCCCTGGCCAGGCTGGAGGAGCTGGAGCAGCTCAGGATGCAGGTGCTGCCCTGGTGCTTCTCCCCCACCCCATGGAGAGACCCTGCTGGCCAGGGAGCCCTTTCTGAGGCTTTCCTTCCTCTTCCCCCAGGAGCGGATGAGTCTGAAGCACCAGAACAAGGGGAAATGGGCCCGTTCCAGGGCCATTATGGCAAAGTATGACATGCAGGTGAGGTCATGGGCTGGGTTGGGTGGGAAGGGACATTTCAAGTTTATCTGGTCTCACCTCCCTGCAGGGAACAGGGCCATCTGCACCCAGAGCAGGGTGCTCAGAGCACCAACCTCCCCTGGGATGGTGCCAGGGATGGGGCAGCCACCACCTCTCTGGGCAGCCTGGCACAGGCTCTCCCCACCCTCAGCACTAACAATTTCTCCTTCTCTCCAGTCTAAATCTCTTTTTAGTTTAAATCCAACACCCCTCGTCCTGTTCTCCCGCTAAAAGTCAGTCCCCATCTTTCCTAGGACCCAGACCCTTTACATACTGCAGGGTCACAGTGAGGTCTCTGGGCTGGCTGGGGAGGGGGGAGCTGAGATTTGGGGGGATGTGGCCTCTGCCCTGGTTAGAAACAGTTCTCCCTGCCTCCCAGGCCCGCAAGGCCATGCAGGAGCAGCTGGCCAGGAACAAGGAGCTGACGCAGAAGGTGCGGGTGGAGCTGCCCGAGGAGGAGCCAGGTGCTGTCCCTGAGGAGGACCATTCATCCATGGCCGTCCCCACTGTCCCTGGCAGTGCCAGCAGCTCTAACCCCTGGATGCTGGGCAAGCCCAGTGGCCCGGCTGAGGAGCCCAAGGAACCCGAAGTGCCTGGAGCTGTTGTGGTGTCTGGTGCTGCAGAGAGCAAGGAGGAGCTGGAGGAGGAGGAGGAGGAGATGTCAGAGGAGGAAGCTCTGCTACAAGACTTTGCCCAGAAGCGGCAGCAGCGGGTGAGGAGCCCCGAGGGACGAGGTGAGTGGCTCATGGCTCTGGGTGACAGGAGGGCTGTGGGGGGCTGTTTTCTATCTGCTGTCACGCTGGCCCTGCTCCTGGGTGACTGTTTCTCACCTGTCACCTCAATGTGTAGGTGCTGAAGAGACAGAGGCAGCTCCTGAGCTGCTGGAGGTCATCCCTGTGCCCCCCATCTGTGCTGAGCAGCAGGCAAGCTCGGGGATCGAGCAGACAGAGCAGGCCCAGGAGGAGATCCTGCTGTCGGAGCAGCTGGGCCGGGTGCAGACCATGGAGGACGTGGAGGCTCTGGCCTCGCAGGAGCCTCTGGAAGAGGAGCGGCCGGGGACCTTGGGGGCAGAGAATCCGGAGGCCTCGGGAGCAGAGAAGCTGGTGCCCTCAGGAGCAGAGAAGCCATCAGCGTCAAGAGCAGCGAAGCGAGTGCAGCAGGAGGCAGACAGAGCCGGTGACAAACGTGCCAAGAAGCCACCAGCCAAGAAGCAGAAGAAGATGATCAGCCTGCAGGCCATGCTGTCGGGGAAGCCCCAGGAGGTTCAGTGGCCCAGCTTGCCCGTGGTGCTGGAGGAGGAGGTGAGTGGGGGGCCTGCCTGTGGTTCTGTGGGGGGGTGGGTTCTCTGCGGGACGCTGACTCTTCTCCCCCCAGGAGGGTGGTGTTGACCAGAGAGGGGTGATCACGGAGGCCTTTGCCGGGGACGACGTGGTCGCCGACTTCCGCCGGGAGAAGCGCAAGGCCGAGGAGGCCGCGAAGCCGCAGCCGGTGAACCTGGTGCTGCCAGGCTGGGGCGAGTGGGGAGGAACGGGGCTGAAGCCCAGCACCAAGAAGATCAAACGGTGAGTTGCTGCCGGAGCTGCTGCCATGGCCCTGCCAGGTCCCTGCCTGATCCCTGCCTGACCTCACACTCACCCCGCAGGTTCCTGCTGAAGCCGCCGCCAGCGCCTCCCAGGAAGGACAAGCACCTGCCCCACGTCATCATCAGCGAGAAGCGCAACATCTACGCGGCAGCGCATCAGGTGGGGATGGCAGCCATGGCACCAGCCTGGCCAGCAGCTTTCCTGTCACCCTCCCCAGAACCTCCCTGCGCCACGTTTCCAGCTCTGCAGCCTGCTGGGGGGATGGAGGGAGGGAGAATTGATGGGGCTGCTGCCGGGCCAGGAGATGGAGCTGGGTGGGTGGGGAGCGTGGCAGGGAGAGCAGCCCCTGTGCTCACCCCTCTGTGGTGCCTCCCCGCAGGTCAGCGAGCTGCCCTTCCCCTTCGAGAGGCCGCAGCAGTTTGAGCAGAGCATCCGCATGCCCCTGGGTGCCACCTGGAACACACAGAGAGCCTTCCAGCAGCTGACTGCGCCCCGCATCGTCACCCGGGCTGGGCACATCATCCAGCCCATCTCTGCCGAGGACGTCCCCGCCATGGCCACCGGCCCCGGTGCCAAGCCAGGGCTGGAAACGGTGCCCAAGCGGCAGGAGCAGCCCCGGCACCGGCGCCAGCGCCCGCAGTAGCTCCCTGCCCAGCTCTGAGGCTCGGACTGCAGCGGGTGGTGGAGCTGGGTGAAGCTCCTGGTGCTCTGCTGGACCTTCCACTGCTTCCCCCATGCACAATAAAACCTAGCATGGTGCCCGGGCAGTGCCTGGGGCCAGCACAGCTGCCACCCTCCTGCCTGCCTGTCCTTGGGGCCCCGGGCGGGGCGAGGACGTTGGGCCGGGTGTGACGTGAGCAGCTGGCGGTGGGGAGGGTGGCACGGGGTGGAGCAGCCGCCAGCACTCCCTGCGGGCTGTGTCCCACCTGCACTGGGGTTTTGTCCTTCCTGCCCCTTCCTGGTCTCTAATGGAACAGTTGATAAGGTCACAGAGGGGCTGCAGAGGGGCCAGGGAAGCAATACGGAGCTGGGGAAGGGTCTGGAGCAGGAGCGTGGGGAGGAGCAGCTGAGGGACCTGGGCTTGTTGAGCCTGGAGAAAAAGCTTGGAGCCAGGGGGGGTCGGGCTCTGTTCCCAAGGAACAAGAGACAGGACAAGAGGAACCGGCCTCAAGCTGCCCCAGGGGAGGCTGAGGTTGGAGCTGAGGAACAATTTCTTCCCCTCCAGGGCTGTCCCAGGCTGCCCAGAGCAGGGGTGCAGTCCCCATGACTCCTGGAGGGGTTTCCAAGCTGTGGTGCTGAGGGACATTTGTTAGTGGTGCCCTGGTGCGTGCCCAGTGCCTCCAGTGCTGTTCCAGAGCCGCGTGGTGAAGCCAGAGCGGGCACAGGTACCCCGGGGGCTCCTCCTGCCAGCTGGAGCCACATCCCCGGCACCCGGAATGCAGCCTCCCGCGTTGGCACCACGGCCATCCCGCCCCAAAACCACGCCGGGCTCCTCTGCTGCGGATGCTGGCACCTTTCCCGGCTGCCGCCTGCGCCGTGGCCGTGCCAGGCCCGGGCATGGGTGTCACTGGTGCAGAGCAGCACCTGGGGTGGTCAGATAGCGCGGGCCTGCGGCCGGGGCGCGGTGCGAGCACCGAGGGCTGGAAACAACAACAGCAAAAAAAAGGGCAGCGAACCGAGAGGAAGCGCAGCGCGTTTCCGTGTGGTGACGTCGAGAGCCCCTCGCAGGGCTGGCGGCCCCAGCTCGAAGCCCGGCCCCCCCTCCGCCCTGCCTGTCCCCGCAGCCGTGGGAAACTGTCACCCCTGGGGCTGTCACAGGGGGTTCTTCTTTGGGCTGGGAAAAGATGAAGTGCCCTGGAGCTTGAGAGGGCAGTGCCTGGCATGGGGCGAGCGCAGCTCCTCTGCCAGCACCTCCACCTGCCCCCCGCCAGGTCCCGGCTGTCCCTGTCCCTCTCTGCGAGGACACTCCCGCCTCTACCCCGACTGGGCTTGGACTGGGGATTCCACCAGCCAGAGATGCTTCACAAATAAAGGCAGGAAGCACCGGCGTGAGCTGCTGGGGATGAGTTAGAGGGAGCCAGGCACGGGCAGACCCCTGCTGCTGCCAGGCTGGCCCCTCCAGGCTGCTGCCCGGCCCCTCAGCTCTCCCAGGGGCTCCCCCGCAGCGGCTGCCCTCCCACCCAGGCCACGGGTGTCCCTCCCACTTTCCTGCAGGAATTAAACTGCTGGGCAATGCATGGCGGTGCTTGGGGTGTTTTTTTGTTCTGAGTTAAAACCCAATTCCAGGTCTTCAAACTGCTGCAGGGAAGGAGGGATGCCTGGGAAAGGGGGAGCCGTGTCTGGGGGAACCCTTGGCAGCGGGGGGATGCTGCTCACCGGTGGGGTGGCAATGGAACGAGGAGCCCCGCGGCGCCCTGGAGCAGATGCTGCTGTGGGCCGGGGACCGGCTGACCACAGGGGCTCCCCGCCTTCATCCCTCACCCTTTCCCACGACACCCCAGCCCCGCTCCCCTCCATCGCAGCAGCTCGAGCGGGCGAGGTGCGGGAGGAGACCCCGCTCGCCGGCGGGAGTGCGAGCGGCTTCCCACGGCCGCGCCGCGTCCCTGGAGAGAGCAGCGAGCGCGGTTTGCTCTCACTGGCCTACTTTCCGGGCTACGTCAAAGCCCGGCTTAACGGAGCCGGGAGCCGCGGCGAGGGCGGCCGAGCTGCTGCCGGTGCCAGCAGGGAGGGGTGGCTAATCCCGGCCGGGAGCTCCCGGCCTGCCTGGGCTGGGCACCCCCCGTGTGCTCGGCGCGGGCACAGCCGGTGGCAGCCGTGGGCAGGCGGTGGGGGTGGTGCCTCTCCCGCCGCGGCGTGCCCGGGCCGGGGAGGTGACACGGCTCCCACCAGTGTGCCACCCGAGCTGGGGATGTGGCTGGGGAGAAGCCGATGGCCGAGCCCGAGGGAGCTGCTGGTGCAGCCGGGCTCCTGCAGCCGCCAGCCCGGGATTGCAGGAGGAGCTCATGAGAGTAAAAAGCAAACTGAAAATCAACAAATAAAAGGCTTTTGGTGGATGGGGTTTTGTTGTTGTTTTGGTTTTGGGTTGTTTTTTTTTTTCCATGCGGGCTATAAATAACCTGTAAAATATTTTTTCTGGGCTGTTTCTGAGGGTGAAATCTCGTCCCTCCAGCTTCCCAAACCACAGGACGCGAGCGTGAGCACCAGGGCCAGCACGGGTACTCCCACCAGTGTGCGGTCCTGCCCCCCTGCCCACTGGGACCGGGAGATTTCCATATCCCCGAATACCTCTGACCCCCATGATGCCCACCCCCCGAGCCTGGCTGAGCCCTGGGGTGGGAGAGGGGTTGAGCCCCCAAAACCCGGCAGAGGCAGAAGGCTCTGCTGTCACCGTGCGGAGGGAATGGGGCAGAGGAGACAGCTTTTCTGTTAGCATTTCAGACACGGGAGCGCTCCCCCCAGTTCCCCGTCCCTCCTGTGCCCTTGCTGGAGACAGGGGTGGCCTGTGCTCAGTTCCCTGCTTCCCCAGCCCCCCTTCGACCTCGGGGGCGGCTCCAGCTCCCCTCCATCACCCCGTAGCCCCGGTGCTACCCGCAACCCTCCCGCCGTGGGCACCCGGTGCCCGGCCGGCACATCCCGGCCTGCCCAGCCGCGTTTCCGTGGAGATGGCATCTCCCGAGCCCGCACAGCCTGAGCGGGAGGGTTTCCATGGAGATGCCGTATCCAGCACGGCACAACCTGAGCAAGAGATTTCCACTGAGATGCTGTAGCCGGGACCCTCGCACCCGCAGCGGGGACACTCCCGCGGTGGCGGGTGGCCGCGGTCCGTGGTGGCTCTCCAGGTGACACGCGGTGGCACCCAACCGCTTCCCGGCCCGCGGTGGGTGACGGGCGCTGGGACACGGGCAGCTGCCGGCTTTGAACAGTCGCTGGGGCAGCCACCAGCCTTGTCACCCGTCCGGGGCGAGCACCCGGCCGCTTGGGTGGTGCTGTAATGTCACATTCTGGGTGTCCCAGAGGTGACGTGTCCCACTCTGTCCCCAGCTGGCGGGGGAGGACAGAGGCGAAAGTCTCCGTATCCCCCTGATGACTTTGTCCCATCTGCCACCCTGCAGCTGCTGGGCACGTGGGGGCTAGAGAGGGATGCCAGGGCCAGGGGGCAGGCCGGGGGGGCACCGCACTGGGCTCCCACTGCCGGGGAAACCAGGCAACCCATCCCCGAACCAGCAGAATCCCGGAGCCGGGGGAATGCGGGGCTGGGCTCCACAGCACCGAAAAACTCCGTGGCGGGATGAAAGGCGGGTCCCCGAAGGGGCAGGTTTGAGGCAAAGCTGGGTGTGGGGGGCGCGGGGGGCAGCGGTGCGGGGGGAACGCGGGAGCGGAGGCTGCTCAGCCCGGCGTCCTCATGGCAGGCGGGCGGCTGCGTGGAACGTGTCCCGCGGCCGGTGCCGCAAGAGCAGCCCTCGCTGAACGCGCTACCGCAGAGGCCGTCGTCATTCGTTCCGCTCGCAGCGGATCCCCCGCCGGGAGCCAGCCCCGGCCGCGGGCACCGGGAGGCAGAAGCGCCGCTGGCACCCGCGAGAGACGCGGGGCAGGGTCGGGACCCGCCACCCAGCCCCCGCTGCTCGCTCCCCCACCCCGGCTCCGTGCCCGCTGCCCCCCCCCGTGCCGAGGCCGGCTCGCCCGGAGGGTCGTCCCCGTGTCCCCGAGCGGAGAGGGGCAGCCCCCGGCCCTGCGGCTGCCGCTGGGGAGCTGCAGCCCGGGGGGTGATGCCCGCTGCTGGCACCGGTGGCCTCTCCAGCCTGCAGCTCCCGGGGGGCTGTCCGCTTGGCCCCGGGGCCACTGGCCATGCTTTCGGTGTCTCCGGGCACGGGCTGGCAGATGCGGGAGTGCTGCGGGCAAGGACCGTCCCTCTTTGTCTCCGGTTACAGTCTGGAGCCCTCCGTGGCTCCCAGGCGGTACCCCGGGGGGCTCGGGGCCGGAGGATGGAGGATGAAGGATGGACTCTAACAGAGCGGGGGACCGGGGGTGGCAGGGGAGCAGGGCCAGGCCCGGCGCTGCCCGCAAGGAGCCCTGCTCCAGAGCATCAGGACGGGGCTGGCGTGGGGCATCCCTGCGAGCACCCCTGCCAGCCCAGCTGGGCTCCTCACCTGCTTCCTGGGGCTCCCCAGGCACCTCAAGCTCCGCTCACCTGCTGCACCCTCCTCCCCTCCGTGATGCCCACTCTTGCCCAAGCCAGGGGCTCTTCCCTCGGCTCCCAGGCTCAGCTTGGTCCCTCCCACCTCACTCCTGTGACCTCAGTGCCAGCTCTGTCCTCCCAGCCGAGGGCTTCTCCTGGGGACGTGGACCAGAAGGAGAGGAGGGCAGCAGTGGCAGCGTGTTGTGTGCTGACACTCCACATCTCTGCCTCGTTCCTTCACGCTTCTCCCAGTCCCAGCAAGCCCTCCAGGGCACAGGGGAGGAAGAGCCCAGCTCTGAACTCCCCACAGCACCCACGGAAGGTCCGGGGAAAAGCAACCTCAAAGCCTCAAAGCCATGAAACCCCCTTCCCAGCTCAGAAGCAGCATCATTTTGGCCCCAGTGGATGGGTTCAAAATGTCAACCTCTGAGCTCATAACAAAGAGACCGAGGTTCTTGTGCAGGAGGTGAGACTCCAGCATGTCTCCCTCTTTGGGGAGTTGGGGGAAGAGGGGCTGCAAAGCACCTCAGCAGGCAGCAGCTTTGGCTTGTCATGTCCCCACCAGCACCCCAGTCTGTCCTGCCCTCTCTGCTGCAGGCTCCAGTGAAGTTGTGACCTTTTGGCTGCAGCTTCAAACATGCTGCTGAAGTGTCATCAGAGCGGGGGTGGCCCATGGAAAGCGGGGGGACAAGGTCTGTAGTTAGAACTGACACCTCTCATCACCTTGAAAACCCAGGTGAGACCTCTGTCCACCAAGGATGGAGCAGCACCATGGTTCCTTCTTTGGAGCAAAATAAAAAGCCCCCAGAGTCCAGCAGACCCCGTGTCAAAGGACACCGTGTCTGTCACAACAGGAAACCCCCTTCCTGGCCTCAGGGCTGGTTCCTTGGCCACAACTCCACCTTCCCATCCAGGTCGGATGCAGGACCAGCCTGGTGACAAGATGCTCACGGGACAGACAGATGGCTATGGCACAGATCATAGAATCACAGAATGGGAGACTGGGTTGGGTGGGAAGGACCTTTCCAGCTCATCTGGTCCCACCTCCCTGCAGGGAACAGGGCCATCTGCACCCAGAGCAGGGTGCTCAGAGCCCACCAACCTCCCCTGGGATGGTGCCAGGGCTGGGGCAACCTCCACCTCTCTGGGCAGCCTGGGCCAGGCTCTGCCACCCTCAGCACCAACAATTTCTCCTGCTCTCCAGTCTCAGTCTCCCCTCTGTTAGTTTCAAACCATCCCCCCTTGTCCTGTCCCCACAGCCTCTGCTCAAGTCTGTCCCCCTACCACACCAAGCACAAGCAAGCACAAGGTGTCACCCCCATC
This sequence comes from Corythornis vintsioides, assembly GCA_025447755.1. Taxonomy (NCBI): domain Eukaryota; kingdom Metazoa; phylum Chordata; class Aves; order Coraciiformes; family Alcedinidae; genus Corythornis; species Corythornis vintsioides. The sequence goes on from JAOEGS010067639.1 coordinate 15,621, forward strand.
ACTCTTCTGCCACCAGGAGAAGCCATCCCCATCGCAACCAGCTGCCACCACCTTGCAGGAGAAGTCACCGAGGGATCCCACTGACCCACAGGATCCAGACATCTCCCGGCACACTGGCTGGCTGGAGAGGGGTGAGGAGCTGCTCGGGGATGGGCAGAGGCCAGAATGGTGCCCAGGGCTGCCTGCAGCTGTGTGGGCTCCCGGGAGGGGTCTGGTCTGGAGCCCCCAGCGCTGCTCACAGTGATCACCAGCAGGCACTCCCAGTCCTACTTCTGTGGGAATTCTTGAGACGTGGCCCCCGGTGGCTTGCCCGCAAGTTCCTCCATGGATGGTGATGGATCAGCCTGCTGAGGGATGCTCTTTCTTCTCCAGACTTTCTTGTTCCCCTGGAAAACTCATGTGGCAGGCACAGAACTGTTCAGCACCACCTTTCGGAGCCCCTGGGTGAGAATTCTCGCCCTCCTGAAGATGCCAAAGCACCCGTGGGTTCTGACTACGCTGGGAAGAGGTGGAGCAGTGCTGGGGGACTCGGTGCTGGGATGGGGCAGTGGTGTGTCCGTCCCTGGGTGCCATTCCTGCAGGGATGGGGTGATGCCATCACCCAGACCTCCGGCTGTCACTGCACCAGGATGCCAGTAAGGCGGGTCCCGATGAGCGATGCGGGGCTGTGCCAGCCTGGCTTCCACCCACCCAAACGCTGCTCTGAGCATCCCCTCTGCTCACGGCCTGGCTGGAGGCCACACGCAGGAGATGGTACCAGGTGAATGGAGGAGAAACCCTCACGGGAATTCTCTGCAGGGAGAAGTTCCTCCCTCCTGGCCTCCCTCGGCCTCACCCTCGCTCTCCGCTTTCCTCTGGCACCGCCAGCTCCTGGCACTTCACCCTTGGTAGGGACACAACCTCGCCCCAGTCTGCACGCCCTGCTCAGCCAGCACCATCCTGCCGCAGCCCCGTGCCCCCAGCTGCTCCCAGAACGCACTGCCAACCAAAGGGACAAGGCACCGTGTCCTGCCCGAGGCCACGGCCTTGCCAGAGAGAAAACAGAGCTTGGTGCCTCTGCAAGTTGCACTCGACGATCCCAAAGGGCTTTTCCAGCCTTAGCTGTGACCCTCTGATTCTGTGATCCCGGATCTCTTCTCAGGCAGAGGGAAGGTTTGGTGCCAAGGCTGCAGAGGGTGCCCTCAGAAGCAGTGACATCAGGGTGTGGGTGCCACCCAACATGTGCCAGCTGGGGGGACACCATGGTGTCCATGACACTTTGGAGGGCCCTGGCCATCACACGCTGCGAGCAGAGACTTTGCCGTTCCACGGGTCAAACCCGGGGCAGAAAAGGTCGGCACTGGCGCAGCAGCGGGTCCTGTACCCGCTTCCAGGAGCAGCATCACAGCGCAGGGGACCGGAGCACCTCACGGGCACGTCCAGGGTGACCCCCTCTCCGGTATCCACGACGGGCTGGGGGGATGGTGGTGCAGCAGCAGCACCGCCCCAGCCCGAACCCACCCTGACCCCAGTGCCCCGCAGCCCCCCCACGGCGGCCCCGCATTCCCAACGCAGCCCCCGCACCCGCGGCCGCCGGCGGGGCTGGTCCTCAGCACTCGGCCCTGGGCCTCCCCCCGTCCCCGATCGGTGGCACCGCGACACCTCTGCCCGCTCGTCCGGGGCAGGACGGGCCCCGCCGCGTCCCGTAGCAGGGACAAGCCGCTTGCTGCCCGGGCCCCGCAGACACCCGGGCGGAGCGGGGCGCGGGGCCGGGCGCTGGCAGCGGGGCAGAGGAGAGGGCAGCGGGGCGGTGCCTGCGCCGGGCCCGGGCAGGGCCGGGCAGCCGGGCACGGCCCAGGGCGGTGTGGCAGGGCCGGGGACCGGCGGCGGGGCCGTGGACAGGCGGGGCCGGGGCCAGGCGGCGGGGCCGGC
>JAOEGS010067839.1:0-17520 GCA_025447755.1 Corythornis vintsioides
GGGGGGGCGCTTGGGTCTCTGCTGAAAGACATTGACCAGGGCTGAAACAAACACAGCCCAAGAGATAGGCCCTGCACTATCCTCCTCCCCATGACTGGAGAGGCTACAGTAGGCCAGGCAGAGACCTGGAGCTGGGGTTGCCCAGGGAGAGCTTCAGACAGCTCAGTTCTATCACTAAACAGGTGCAGACCTTCAGGCTTCATGGCATAGCACAAGTGCTACATTTGGGTCACCACGCCCACCATGCCAGTGCAGAGGAGTTTCTTCGAAGGAAGTATAAAGTGTGAACTGAAACACTGGAGAAGTCCTGTTACACCAAATAACAACCTGAAACGTTCTCTTTTCATTCTGGGGGGAATTTTTCTTCATGCCTTGATCTTCACTGTCTCCCAACAACCTTCCAGATAGAATTTGTAGGATGTAAAGACTTTGGGTTTGACAGAGCTAATTACCTGAAATGTTATTGTATGACCTACTGCAACAGCTAAAATCATCTGAGGTCTGTGTATTCTCCCCCTGCATGTAAAGGCAGTTACTATCAGGACACACCTGTGAGGGATCTTCAGTTTTGAATTCACTATTGCTGATTTCAGTTTCCAAATCCCAGATTAGTTAGCATGGCAAATAATGCTGCCAAATTCATCGAAGCTGCTGACAACAGAACAGTTGAAAAGAAACATTTCATGGGCCATCCATTTTATTATTATTGATGCAATTTGGTTATTAGATGAGAACCTAAACACATATGAAGACATGGAAACATCAAGACTATAAGCACCACAACAAAGGTCTGCTACATATAGTATTCTCCACATAGAAGCGTTTCTCTTTTTTTGGGGGGGTCCAATCCAAACCACATGCATAATTCTGATAGGAATAGACGAAAGGATGAAAGGAGCATATGACTGCATATAAATAGAAAGAAAACAAACAAATAAATGCTTCAACTGTGATTATTGTACCATTATTCCGAAGTAAGGAGAAGAATCTAAATTAAAAAAGCAAGAAAATACACACCTGATGCCAAAAGATGTATTTTAAACTCCTGCAGCAGAAACAGCAGGTAACATTGACAGCAATATACAAAGTTAAGACAGGACAAAGGGGAAAAAAAGGTAACAGCAGTGAAAAACTGTGTAAGAATCACGGATCTTAAGCATTTACCTTAGCATTTCATCCATTACATATACTTCATTAACTAAAGCAAAGAGAAAGAAGCATTGAGAATACCACTCAAAATAACAACCTGCTGGATAGGGTTTGGGAAACACCTCCCAAATCCTCCATTTCATTGGAGAAGTCGGTGTTTATGGATAGCTTTTCTGAAGAGATTTTGTTTATTTTTAAAAATACAGAGCATGCTGTCAGAGTTGTAGTACAGGCTGGCTCAGTGGAAACCCATTAAAACCACTTTTACCGGGCAGATGCTGTCAGAAGTAGGTAACAGAAAATTTATTCTTTTTACTGAAAGAAACCAGAATGGGGCTTGTCCTAGAGGTACAACTGTGGCAAGAAATACAATACATGCAAAAAAAAAAAAAAAAAGCAACTTATTTCCCTCTTCCCTTGTACAATGTCTCAAGTGACTGTAAGTTCAACGCAGCTGGGACAAAGCACAAAAAACCTTGGGTTTATGGTAACAGCTTGCACCTTAAGCTAGAAAGATTTCCTCTATCTTTTGGGTTTTTAGGAAAACTTCTTCTGTTTCTGCAAACAGGTAAAGTTTACAAGAAAAACTCATACTGACCACACCTGTAATTTACAGTCATCTAAGCAGTGGTCATCTGTCTGCAGTACAATTTCTACAGATTATCAATTGCATAGCTAGAGTAAGAGGTACCTAGGATGAATCTGTCCACAAACAACATCAGCACTGTTACTTAGAGAAAAAGCATGTGTCCCTCATCATCACAATCAAAATCTATCAATGTGGACTGAAATTCAACCCAGAACACCTGCCTAGTCACCACAAAGAAGAAGAAGGAAAAAAATAAATCAAATCAAATCATTGCATTTTAATCCCAAATACAGCACTATTTTCCATTACTAATATACTACCAGCACTCCAGAGTAATGAACTCCAAAGGAAGCAGCACTGAAATGCAGATGGTTGCACTCCTCAGCTTTTAATTTTCCATGGTCCCACTTCTATTAAGTCCCCAGCGCACTTCAGTGTCAGTGAAAAAGCTGCACAGAAAGACCTTCAGAAATGGCCCACAGCCGCCTGGAAGATGGAACATGAAACATCACTAACAAGATCAGCTTGGTAGTTCTTTGAAAACCACTAACCCTACTAAAGCCTGTGGACGCACAAGTGAGATGAAGTGGCTTCCTATACAATCACAATTCACAAGGATATAATCCACTGAAATCAGCAGTGAAGAATTTCAGTTACTGTCAACTTAGACCTGAAAACTGCATAAAAACTGCATAGAAGATAACAATGGCACAGCCAACTCCAACAGCTCGTACCTCTGAAGAGTTCAAATTCCCAGCTAACCCTTCGCAAGACAAAGCTGAGTTACCAGCTAAATTAATCACCAGCATCTCCTACCTGATCAAAAGTACAGTAGGCAGGTAACAAATGCCTCCTCAGTGAGGAGGCAGCCTGTCATAGTCAAGCAAGGAAGAATGCTGTCTTTCAGGATTTCCCATCACGGTTTCTTTGGTTTTGACTGACACAGGGCTCCCCCCAAGCCTTTCTGTCATGGATTGTGGGTATCAACATTCAAGGCATTACAGAGAGAGGAGTACAGAGGCTGTATATGCAAAGTAAGGAACAAGATGCAGAGAAACAGAGAAGAGATTGAGGCTTACCTTTAGAAAACACTGCTGCCAGGCTTGAGAGGTGACAATAGATGCCCCATATTGCTAATCCCAGAAACACCACCCTAAGGTTTATGAAGAAGTGAGGGCTCAGTTTCATAGACTTTGTAGTCAAAATAAAAATCGGCCAACTGGAGATGCTGCATTTTCAGAAAAGGTCACGTGGAGAGTGCAAAAGGCATTTCCTTCGGAGAAAGAACTGACTTTAGCTTTGACTCTCCCCTTTCCTCCCTCCTTGCTCCAAAACATGGTGCTGAAAACCCCTCTCATCTCAATAAATAGATCGGGAGCAGTGCTGCCTACAACCTCAGTCCCGAGCCGCAGTTGCCTGAGGCAGGCATGCAGTCCCCCAGCCCAGAAGAGCCCGGCAGGCTCAGGCGCTGGCAAGAGGCTGAACGCTCAGCTCGTCGGGGCAGACTTGCCTGCCCACGGCCCAGCTGCGCCTCACAGAAACAGCGCCCTCATCCCGCTGGAAAAGCACGTCGGCTCCGCGGGCGCCATAAGGTTTTCCTCGAGGTGTTGCTGCCCAGTCCTGTAATCATCCAGGCGCAGACGTGGGGTGTTTGCTGTTGCGCGGTGTTTTTTGTTTTGTGGGGTTTCTTTCTTTTTTTTTTTTTCTTTTTTTTTTTTCAAGTTCTCGATTTCCTCCCTGACTTAACTTTCTGCAAGAGAGGGAGGGGGCAAGAGCGGCTCCTTCCAGCGGGTCATCGCTACAGATGTGCTTACTGCTGTCAGGGCCGGCGTGGACCTGCCGCCCCAAAAGGATGCTGCTCGGCCTGACACCGAAGCGGGGCGCCGGCCCCAGCCCGCCCGCCCGCCCGCCCGCCTCCTCCGGCCCCGGCCCCGGCCCCATCCTACGCGTCCCGCGGTTGGTATTTAGAGAGACAGAGTTTGAAGCCGGGATGTGTCGTGAAAGGGAAGAAAAAGAAGAGGGAAACAACCAAATCCATCACTAAAGAAGCACCCTCCCCAAGCCCCGCCTCGCAGCAGGCAGCCCAGCAGCCCCAATCCCCGGGCAGCTGGGCGCGGAGGGGGGAGGAGCGAGGCGGAGCAGGGCTGCCTGGCCCGGTCCGGTCCCGGTTCCCGCCCACCTCTTCCCCCCGGCCTGCGACTGGGCGCGGAGGCGGTCGCGGGGGTAGGAGAGCAGAACCGCTGCCAGGGGCCGGTGCCCGTCGGGGGCTGACCCTCGGAAGGGAAGCGGAGATGTGGTTCCATGGGTGCGGGCAGAGAGAGGCATCCCTGGCGGCGCCGGTCCCGGGAGGACGCGACTGGATGCTCCGCGCCGGGCTGTGACCGGCAGCCTCCCCACACCCTTCTGCCACGGACCGGAGGCGCATCCCCAGCCCGGCAGTCCCGGTGCGACGGGGAGGGGGGAGAGCGGCAGTCAGCGAGAGCGGGCGCTGCCGGCAGTCGCCCAGAACGGCCCCGGCGGCAGCGAGGCAGCCGCGGGGCAGGCACAAGTCTCGCTCCTCCCGGCAGTCAAACAAACCGCATCCCGCCGGTGCCCAGACGCGACGAAACAACTCGTTTTGGCATGTGTGCGGTGTTGCACGCGGCCAGGCTTTGACTCCTTCCTGCGCCCAGATCTGTTCTCTGTTCAGATCTCCAGAAGCCACGGAAACACTCGTGAGCCAGGGGAAGTGTGGTGCAGCCGAGCAGAGAAATAATGGGAAGCCTGTAAGAAACTGCTGCATACATATTTAGCAGGAAAAAAATGCTTACATTTGGTCTAAACGGTGTTCAAAAGTGCTGGGGGAAAATAACGGACCTCAGGCTTTTCCATTACAGAAGGTATCAATGTGAGAGTCATTCTGCCAACTCAACCCTTTGGTCCAGCTTAATAATGAGATTGATACTATCCTTGGTAGATTGAATGTCAGCAAAACACAACATGCAATGTACTGCATGTTACTCTGGAGCTGGAGAGGAATCTGGCAGCCCTTGAATCCTAGCCCTGCCCTCTGGTCAGGAGGCCAGCGGCAAAATGTGGGGGACCCAGGAAAAATGGGCCAAAATGAGGCCAGCCCAGGACTCAACGGTGCTGCCAGGTGGCTTGGGCTGAAAAAGAAGAAAATAACTTGGGGATGAAAAAAGAAAGCAGTTCTGTCAAAACACTGAGTGTTGCTGAGGGATAGAAATGCTTATTAGGAACATAATCCCCAAGCACCCAGTGGCAGCACAAGACATAGGTAAGGGCAGCACAAGCCTGAGATTAGATTTTGTGCCCTAAAATGATGCTTTGCTACTAAAAACACTAAGGCTTTGCACCCTAAAAATGCCCTGGACTCCGACTCCTGCAGGCGCAGCTGGGAAGCCTGCAGGGACTCCTGTGTTTGGTGGCTATGGGCTGTCACCAAGTGTTGCTGTGAAAGTTCGTCTCTGTTTTGCTCAATTTTGCGGTTTGCTGCTGTTACAACTGAGAGAACTGTGCTGCTGCTCTGTATTTATTGCTGTTATCCCCAAATCGCCAGGCGAGACCCCTGAGCCTGTTCGCTGGATGTCTGTCGTTGTGCCCCAAACCCACATACTGTCCGTCTGTCTGGGCGTGAGGGGTGGCTGCTGGTGCTGGGCTGGGCTGGAGAAGCTGCAGAGAGAGAGGAGGAAGCCTGTGGAGAGAAGAGGAGGCTGAGGCCCCACCGTGTCTGCGATGCCATGCCGATATGGGAGTGTGCTGGGCGCCCCATGGGCCCCTGGCTGCATGAGGGAGCTGTGAGCTCCATGCAGGGAGTGGGGCACCCCACACCCCTGGCCTGGGGCTCTGCTCGCCTGCTCAGGGTTCGGCTCCTCGTGGCCATGACCTGCACGTGCCACAAAGGAGACCTGAGCCTAGTAGAGCGAGGGGACTAGAGCTGGCCAGGCCATGGAACCCATTGTTGCTGTTGCTCTGAGCTGACACTTGCAGCAGCAAGAAAGGCTTTTGAAAAATAATACCCAGGAGTTGAGAGGCCAGTCCAAACATCTCACAGCAGAAATCTCATTAGAGTTGGCCTGAGGATTAACTTGGCACTCCAGAACACCCAACCTCCCAATGCTGCATCTAATACACAAGGTGGGCAGCACCACCCTCAGCCCCCCAACAACTCACTGTTTTCTCTGCCTCCACAGACACATCCCACAGCACACGAACATCCCAAACAGGATGGAGCACAGGATTGCCATGGCACTTTCTACGCAGTATCTCTTCAAGGATTGATCATCCAGAGCGTTGGAGTTTCTCTTGCCATCCGCACCTGGGGGAACAAGTTTGCATGTCAGCGTGTCCTGCGCTACGGGGAATCTCATGGGAGCTCTGGCAATGCCAGGAAAAACTTTCTTGCCCTCTTAGCACCTCCCAGCCAGTGAACCAGAGAGCAGCCCCTGCAAGTCAATGCATCTGGATCCTCTCTTACTCTCTCAGCTTTGTTGACACTCCGGAATGGCTGCAATCCTGTTTTCCCAACTCATGGGTTTGCTCCCCCTTCTGGGTGACCCTTCACCCGTGTGCACCATTTCTCCTGTGCTCGCCCAATTTCTCTTTCCCAGGCTGGCTACTGCTGCTGCCTGGAGGCTCTCAGCCCCCCTGGGACAAGCTGTCCGTCTGAACGGATCTCACGAGGCCTGGGAGGGAGCACGGTGGGGGGGAATGCAGGAGTTTGACCAAGTGCCCCTTGGAGTGAGCCACAAAAAAACCCTCCCTGCGCCCGGGAGAGTCCCCCAGCTCCCCATTCCCAGCCTGCACCCACACCCCGAGGGGACAGAGTCAGGCCCCCTGGGGAGACACTTGAACCACTCTCCCCTCTCTCAGGCCTTTTCTCCAGCCTGGCCACCACTCGCATGCCCCCACTTTCCAGGACTTGTCAGCTGCCTACGGCCCCTGCCACACTGCTCGTTACCTGCATTCCTTCGAAGAAACTCCTCTGTGCTGACATGATGGGCTTCCCTGGGGCTGGGCAGCACTGCTCATAGCCAGTGAGCGGTCAGAGGAGGCTGCAGGGTCGACAGCAGCTGTGCCTCAGGTCACGGGAGGGATCGATCCCCCTCTGCTGCACCAGGGGCCACTCTGAAAGCTCTGGGATGTAGTTATTGCAGGAGGTCCAAGCCATTAGAGTCATGATTCCCAGCACCTGCTGAGCATGGTTCAGGTGCCTCGCTCACCAGACAGCAAAGGTCTGGGATGCCTGTGAACTGGGTGTGGTGGGCGGGAGCATCTCAGCGCACCCCAGCACCTGCAAGGCATGAAATTGGGTGTCACTGCAGTGAGATGCTGACTGAGCCTTCCTGCTGTGTAGGCAATGGCTCACCTGTCTACACCCCTGCATCTACAATCTCAGCTTACCAAGTCTTCCTGTTGAAGCCTGAGAGATACCCACCAGCTGCTGCTTCATCCATGTCCTTCAGGATTTCCTGCATGGTTTCTGATAGTTGCTGGGACACTAATTTGATTTCAGCTTTATACTTGGCTCTCTGACAACCTTAATGGAAAGTACAAGGTTAAATTTCTCACAAAACTAAAAATGGGTGCTTAGACAAGTCAGTCAAGACTGACTACTCACCCCTGGGATGGCCGGTGATGACCAGCACAGGACTCACCCAGGAAGCTCGATACACTCTTTCTGTAGCCACAGCTGCAACCAAACACCCACAAGAAGTTTCCCTCATACACTGTGATATGCAGTGTTACAACTGAACAGCAGAACAGGAGAATAGTCTCACACCCACAAGAGCTGCCTCACTCACACTGGGGCTCTGAGCTGGCAGCTCTCACAGGAGGGAAAGGCCACAACATACCCACTCCATCTCCCTGTGCGTCAGCCCTGGAGCTCAGCTGGGGAGCTGGATCTTCATTGCCTGCAGCCACCTCTATAAGCAACCAGAACAGAAAAGCTCCCCTGAAATATTGCAATATCCGTCTGCAGATCTGGACATCGGTGAATGTAGCTCAGACATGTGATTGCTTCACAGCACTTGTCGCTGTCTTCTGCTCAGGAGCATTGTGCAGTTACTGAGTGTTGGTCTAAAAGAAACTGTGTGTGGAGCTGTTGGAGGAAAGGACTCTCTGGAGGTCACACCTGCTCTGGATTCAACCCCAACAAGCCCAGTGGACAAGGGGGTGGGTTCAGTTCCTTGGAGGTCTGGAGGAGGCTGGTCTGGTCCCACTGCCCCAGACTGGAGTTGGACAGACCAGACGGCTGTCCAGCATGCCAGGGGCTGGTGTTCCAGGCACAAGTGATGACTGCTGGTGCCACATCTGTCTGGCAGAGGTGCTGGGGCGCTTTGTCTGTCTGTTGGGGCGTGAGGAGTGGCTGCTGGTGCTGGGCTGGGCTCCTGAAGCTGCAGAACTGCCCCTGTGGAGAGAGGAGGGGGCTGAGGTCCCACCTTGACTGTGGTGCCACGCAGTGCTGGGTGCCCTGTGGGCTGGGGGCACCAGGATGCACGTGGGAGCTGTGGGCACAGACAGCTCCATGCAGGGAACGGGGCACCAGACACCCCTCTGCTGGGGTTCTGCTCACCTGCCCAGGGCTTGTCTCCTCCCAACCGGCCCTGACTCTCCTGCACATGCCACAAAGGACACCTGACCCCAGCAGAGGGAGGGGGCCAAAGTTGGGCAGGGCATGGCACTGCAGGGACAGGAGAACCTCCAGTTCCCCTTTCTCAGGAGTTTGGGCAGGAGCTAACTCGGCACTCCAGAACACCCTACCTCTAAACGCTTCACGGCCAAGAGAAGCCATCTAGTATCGAAGTTTGGCACCACCAGCCACCACCCCCAACAACTCACTGGTTTAGTTTCCTCCACAGGCAGACCCCACAGCACAACAGAAGCACAACCATCAGGGAACCCAGGATCGCCATGGCGCCTTCGATGTAGTACATCTGGAACGCTTTAAGGTCCAGAGCATTGGTGGTTTTCTTGCCATCCTCTCCTGGGGGAACAATTCCTCAAGTTAGCGTGTCCTGTGCACTACTGGTAATGTCACAGGGGGTGTGATGTTGCCAGGAACCGCTCCTTCTCGCTCTGGTAAGCATCTCCCAACCAGTGAACAGGCTGGGGCTGCAATGTTACCTGGGCTTCAGTGGAAAGCCCAGGAAACTCCTAAAGCCCTCACATGTCAGTGGACTCTGGAGCTTCTGTGTCTCCTCTCAGCTCTGTTGACACTCTAGGATGGCCGTAATCTTATCTTCCCAGTGTCATTTGCTCCCCCTTCTGGGTGACCCTTCACCCATGTGCACCATTTCTCCTGCGCTCGCCCACCTTCCCTTTCCCAGGCTGGCTACTGCTGCTGCCTGGAGGCTCTCAGCCCCTCTGGGACAAGCTGTCCCTCTGAATGGATCTCACAGGCCAGGGAGGGAGCAGAGTATGGAGGAGTGAAGGAGTTTGATCAAATGCCCCTTTCAGTGAGCAAGACAAAACCCCTCCCTGCGCCTGGGAGAGCCCCCCAGTTCCCCCTGCCCACTGGTTATGGGCCAGTGTCTCTGGCACGCTGCTGGCAATCACCTCCACAGACCGAGCTGACTGTCAGCCTCAGAGAGATGCCCCCAGCCTCGCCTCGAACACTTGCTGGGTTCTAACAGTGTGGCTGCTGGCACAGCGAGCAGCAGCGCACACGAGGGGCATAGCTGCAGACGCTCAGGGGGTTGGACTGATGGCACTGGATGGCACAAGGACAGGAATTACCTGGCACAGCTGCTGACTGAACTGCTCCGGGTTTTTTGGCAGAGATTGTCACCAAGGGACTGCTGCCCCCTTCCTGAGGTTCCTCCATCTCCACACTCTCACTTTCCAGCTCTTCAGGAAGAAAGAGGGTCAGTGAATTAGAAGGAACTGTTCCTCACCAGGAACACACTATCTTCAGGTAGCACTGCTTCTCAAAAGACATTCCTAATGCTTAGAAACAAAGCTTGGACATTTGGGGGTGCACCTCATCACTGGGTCAAACAAGCTCTGGACACTTTCCAGTTTACCAGTAGGCAGCAAATCCTAGCCAGATGAGAGACTAGGACACTGTGTGTGATCTTATTCCCATTCCACTTAGTGAGTGTTTGGCACACTGCACGATAGTGGCAAATGGCTTCCTTTGGAGAAGATGGGATGACTCCAGCCAGTTGAGCTGGGGAAAGAGCCCTTTGGAGAAGTACTTCCCATCATGCCAGCTCCACAGGCGGGACATGAACAGGCACACATGGGGGACGGTAGCGTAGGCTCTTGCAACCACCTCCTGGGCACTTTCACCAGTGGCTGTGAAGAGTCCACAGTCCCCCAAACCAAGAGGAAAATCACAACCAAATTGTCTAAAACCCAACTGCGAACAGACAAGCCACCCACGTCTGCCCCAGAACAGCTCTGACCAGTAATGCTGTAACTGGGGCAGCGCTGTCCCTGGGTCTCGGCTTGCACCACAACTGGCAGCAGAGACCCTGCACCATCTCTGCAGTTCTCCAGCGTCTACAAGGCATGAAATTGGGTGTCACTGCAGTGAAGCTCTGATTAAGCCCTTCCTGCAGTGTAGGCTCTAGCTTGCCCATCCCTGTACCTACAACCTCAGCTTCCCAAGTCTTCTGCTTAAGAGTCATCAATACCCACCAGCTGCTGCATCGTCCAGTCCCTTCAGGGCTTCCCGGAGCTCTTCTGATGACCGCAAGGAAGACCCGCCTCTTGCAGCCTCATCCTTTCCTTTTTTAACAGGAAATGACAGGTTAAATTTCTCACTAAGAAAACACCAAAAATGAGTGCTTAGTCTGGCAAGTCAGTCAAGACCGACGACTCACCCCTGGGATGCCAGGTGAGCTCCAGCACGGGCTGTAGCAGAGAAGCTGGAAACACGCTCCTTGTAGCCACATCTGCAACCAAACACCCACAGGAAGTTTCCAGCATATGCTGTGATAGACACTGTCACAACTAAACAGCAGAATGCACAAAGGGATCGCAAAATGACACAGCATACACCATGCATGTCAATATTCTCACATCCATAAGAGATACTTTGAGATGACAGATCTCCAAGGAAGTAAAAAGCCATGACATACCTGTACTATCTCCCTGGGTCCTGGAATCCAGAGGGGAAGCTGCATCTCCATCACTTCCAGACACATCTGTAAACAAAGAGAGCAGAGAACCCCACATGAAATATTTCCATATCCTTCTGCAGAGCTTAACAGCAACAAATGCAGCTCCACCACGGGATTGCTTCATGGCACTCATCTCTCCCTTCCACTCAGGAGCATTGTGAAGACAGTTCCTGGGTGCCTGGACCATGCCAATCTAAAACAAACTGTGGATGGAGCTGTCAGGAGAAAGGACTCCCTGGAGCTCACACCAGCTCTAAACTCAACCTCAACAAGAGCAATGGCTCTGCAGCCAGCCCTGGAACCAGTGTGGGGGGGAGAGAGGTTGGCAAAGAGCTCTGCGAGGCAGAGAACCATGAGCACATCACTGAGCCAAGCCATTTCCTCTCTGCTTCTCCGCACAGCGGAGCATCGGACAAGAAAATGTTGAGTTAAATGTGATAGGGACAGAGGATTAAAACCTAGATGCTCACTCATTCAGGTGGCTCACCCATGGGATAGCCCTGAGGCTCCCAGACAAGGTCCAGCTGAGCTCCAGGATCAGCTGGAATCAAGACACGTTTCCATCAGTCATTAGGATCTCCTTCTTTCCCAGTGATCTCCGTGACTGGAGGGGGGCAGGGCAGTTCCCACTGCCCACAGGGCTGGCCGTGGCTCAGCCAGCCCAGCACCAGGGCTGGGTGTCAGCCCTCACCTGCCCATCTACCCGATTCCGGTGCCCTCCACGGAGCAGCCCTGACATCCCAGGCTTGCAGCGCCACCAGGAGGAGGACGAGGAGGTGGCCGGGGGCCACTGATCTCCGCATTTGAAGCATATTGCTGCTGCTGCCAGCACTGCTGGAGACGAACGTAGTGGGGCTCTGTGACCTCACAGACCAGTCTCCCCACTGTGGAGAGAGTTGCTCCTGGCAGCTGTCCCTTCCCAGGCAACCGCCCCTGGCATGCCCTGCATGGAACCCTATAGATTGCCTCAGGACAGCTCCTGCAAAGGGAGGGGAGACTGAGACCATCCTGCCCACCCCTGAGCAGTGGAGGACACTGACCACAAGCTCCTGTCCAGGGGGTGGTGTCCAGCTCCCCACAATGCTGGGGCAGCTGACATGACCCTGAGCAATGTCTCCAGCACCGGTTTGGTGTGTCCTGCTGCAGGCAGGCGCTGAGGGGCTGTACTGAGGCTGGGTGGTGCTGGCCTGGGGAACACTGCTCCTGCAGCACAGAGCTTGTCTTGGGCGCTGCCCTTGGGTGGGATCACAGTGGCCATGCTGACCAAGGACCACCCAGGTGGTGTGACATCCACTGAGTCCGAGAGCAGCATAGCTGAGAAACCCAGGCTCAGCACAATGTGAGGGAGACCTTGCTGATGTGTCTTTCCATTATGTCCAGCCTGCAGAACCCAGGAAGGACTGGCTCAGCACCCACAGGGTGGCACCCGGGAAGTTCTAAGGCATCCCTATGCAACAAGACCCTAAACTGGTGCCTCTGGGCTGCAAACACAAGCACCGTGGATTAGCGATGGATTGGTGGTGGATTAGTGATGCTCCTTTTGAAGGAGCTGACACAAAACTGCTGACACCAAAGTGCAAAGTGATGGCTGCTCAACACCAACAGCCTCATTTTACCTCACACGAGCTCAGATGTACTATTCTTATCAGCCAGAAACATGTTAATCAAACATCCCCCTGCTGAGGTGTTGTATCAGACACGACAGGTTCATTACCTGTCCCATCTGAGTGTAAAAGATTGACAGGTGTCACTCTGTGCAGCATGAGGTGCCGTTAGTGTGTAATAAGACCCGTAACACAACTCACAGCGAATGGAGGAAAGGGCGGAGGGAGCTTTGTGGGATCTTGGGAAAAGTGACACAGTGGACCTCTTTTTCCCCAACAGCTTTTGACCATGTCAGTGCAAATGTCAGTTTGGTCTCGTTTGTGACCCAACCCAGTGTGTCAGCAACACTGACCAGAGAATGGCAGAGGAGATTTAGTGACAACGTCTGTTGCTCGTAAGCACAGTGCAACCCATAATAAGCACATGCAGCTTGTGCTGCTGCTCCCGCTGCTGCACGTCCGAGATGCTCGTGCACAAGCACCAGCTGGATTTTGTCTCAAGAACCTGCTACCCCTGAAAACACAAGACCCAAGTGTGGCAACCCCCAGCCCACCAGGAACTGCGCCACACAGCTCTTTGTTCACGTACCCGGCTGAGCTGGTTATATTCAGATATTCAACCAGGCCAAGGGTTGGGTCCTGCATTTGGGTCCCTCTCCCCAATTAACCATGTATTAATTATCCTAACAATAATCTCCCTGCAGTGCTCCAGGCTGCGGGGAAAGTGGCTGGAAACTGCCTGGTGCAAAAACGACCTGTGAGGGCTGTTTGACAACCAGATGAAGATGAGCCAGCATGTGTTCAGGTGGCCAAAGTGGCCAGCGCTGACCTGGGCCCCTACAGTGCTGTGCATGTGCAAGCCCCCCAGATGCTTCTCCTGCAGCTCTGCTCCCCTGGGTATCTAGCAATTCTCCTCCTCCTCCTCCTCCAGTTCCTCTCCCTAGCTCCCCCAGCCCAGAAATAAACCTTCACCAGCAGATGATGTGGAGCTGTGGCAAGACATGCTGCCACGAATCAGGAGGGGTTGAGGGAGGTGGCTGCTGAGGGGCAGCCAGGCTGCAGAGAGCAGAGGGGCAGCAGGAGGAGGACAGAGGGAACAGGAAGAGACGGTGAAGCAGGAGGGGTGAGAGGGCCTTGGAGATGGGAAATGGGATGAGAGACAGGGAGAAAGGCTTGGGAGGTTGGATAGGATGGGGAGGGTTTGGGACTTGCCCCACCAAAAGCTCCAGGAGGGCAGCATGGCTCACTCCTCCCTGGTGATGGTCCCCATGGAGAACCCACTCACATTCTAAAGTGATGACACACTAATGTGGTCTGTTCCACAGGGCCTTTCCATGGAATGTCTGTGTTGGAAAGTGAGCAATGTCTGGTAATGTCTATAAAGCAAAGAAATTCCTAACAAAATAATTTGTTTTATTTTGAATTGGTTTATTTTTTAAAAAAATGAATACAATATTGCTTTTTTCCCCCCCTCTTCTTCCTTTTATTAAAGTGACTTTACTTTAGCTGTGTTTTCATTTATTGTGTATTTACAAATATTGGGGAGAATTCTTCTTCCCTCACCAGCTCCGATGACCCACAGTATGGACAGAACATCCAGCTGCCCCGTCATGTGTTAGATGTCACACTGGCAAGGTGCCATGGAGCAGGCCCTGTGGGGTCACAGTGTGATCCAGCAAGCTCCTTACCTGCATGGCTGGTGTCAAGACCAGAACTGTTGTGCCAGCAGCACCAGAGTCAACACATACCTGAGAAGTTTCACTGACTTTTAACAGGACCAGTTGCAAGAGGACAAGGGACAATGTCTTTAAACTAAAAGAAGGACATTTAGAAGGAATAAATTTTTCTTGCCAAGGTTGATGAGACACAGGCCCAGGTTTCCCAGAGAGCTGGTTGATGTCCTGTCCTTGGAAACATTCCAGTTGAGGTTGGACACGGCTCTGAGCATCATTCTTTAATTGCAGATGTCCATGGTCTCTGCAGAGGGGTTGGACTAGATGACTTCTAAAGGTCTCTGCTAATCCAAATCATTCTGTCATTCTGTGGATTTCAAAACTGTTAGTATCAGAAGTGCTGGTAATCATTCCAATTGGTCTAATCCATAGCTTTTTATGAATATTGACTACCTAGAACTCAATCCTTTACAGCAAACCTTATAAAAAAAAAGTTATCAAACAGCTAACTTTTTCTTTCACTATCTTTACAAAAAGTGAAAAATGCTGAAAGCATCAGGTATGACTACTGGATGCTACTGATGTGGCTTATCAGGGATCTCACCATATCCATCATCACAGTGAAGCCTTCAGCAAAGACCCCAGGCTCTGCTGCATTGTGACTGCAACCAGCCCTGTGTTCCTCTGAGACATGTTCCAGTCTTTCCACCCTGGAACCTGGTGCAGCATTATGCTCAAAATCTTGTTTATGGGAAAGAGGAATCAGATCTTATAGATATACCAGTAAAGCCTTGTTAGGATGATGGAAGACAAAAGATTCTTGTCTTCTAGCTATAATTCTTATGGAAAATGAAAGAATAATAATGCAGTTGAACCCAGAATATACTCAAAACTACTTATATGTGTTTTCTAACATGCTTTTTTAGGCATTTTCCTCTTTTCTCAGTGGTCTGTAGCATCATGCTGTGTCCAAATTTACTATATATGCTGCCCTCTTCATTTGTCAGTTGACATTTGTTGTTTTATTTTGTATCTCTAAAATTAATTCTGGCCAGCCCAGGGCCTCCTTTCCTTTAACTGATCACAGGAGAGTTGTTTATAACTTCAGGGTCTCTCTTCAGTGTAAAGCCTATGCCCCATCTTTTATCATCCCATGCCTGTACTGCTCAGTGCCATATGGTACATCTCTGCTTCCCTGTAACCTCTGCTATTGCACCAGACCTTGGTTTCTCTGCACTATATAATTGTCTCAGAGGTGTAAATATCCCATTCTGCATAGAGAATCACAGAGTCATAGAAGAGTAGGGGAAGATACCTCTGGATATCATTGAGTCCAAACCACCTGCCAGGACAGGAACACCCAGGTCATGTTGCACAGGAATGTATCCAGGTGGGTTTTGAAAGTCTCTAGAGAAGAAGACTCCAAAACCTCTCTGGTCAGACTGTCCAGTGTTTCATCACCCTCACAGTGAAGAAGTTTTTCCTCATGTTGAGGTGATCTTCCTTGTTCCAGTTCATGACCATTGCCCCTCATTCTATCACAGGGCACCACAGAACAGAGACTGGCCCTTCGAGATACCCATCCTTCAGATATTTGTAAACAATAAGATTTCAAAACATTAATCAGATCCCCTCAGAGAATATCTGTTAATTACTGATTTCTGTATATAAATAGGTTGCACTACATAAATGTAAAATAGATTGTTCATCAGCACTTGGTCAGTTAGAGAAATTGCTTTCACAGCTGAGACAGTCAAAGTTGCAGGTAAAAAAAATAAATAATACAGTTCAGACAGCACAGGTCTGACAAGCCTCAGACCTGAGGCCTTGTAGATACAGTACAAAATTGTCCTGAGTTTGGCTAGGATGGGGTTAATTTTCACAGAATCTGGGAGGAGCCACAGCCAGGAGAGACAACAGAACCAGCCAATGAGATATTTACTACCATATGACACCATGCCCTTTATATGCTACATGAGGGGCAGGCTGGCAAAGGGGGAGGTGCATGATGGAGTATGGAGCTAGTGGGAGGGAAAGATGTGCCTCTGGGCATATTGTGTTTTCTACCACTCCGTGCATATATGGTTTTGCTAGTATTACTGCTGTTTCTTCTCTCCTTGTGTTGTTCTGTTAAACTGTCCATATCTCAGCCCACACAGTTTTTTACCTTTTTCTCCGTTCTCAGCCCAGGGTGGGTGAGGTTAATCAGCAGGCCACTCCATGATGTTTACTGCTGGTTGGAGTTGAACCAAAATAGAAAGAAGCGTGAGACCTGTAGCCAGCAGTGGCAGTACTGTGGTGTGACAATTCTGCAAACTTGTTAGCTGCTCTGAGCTACTGTGGAGAGACCCCGTTTCTGCCATTTCTACCTTAAACAAGCCAAATACCAACTGCTGTAAGAGCATTTTTTTCCTTAAAACTCTAAGCAGGGAAGAACTGGTACTTATCAAAGGTATTTGCTGTAATTGCAAAAAAAACCCCAACCAAACCTTTTGCTTGGTCTCCAAAAAACGGGAGTAGTGTATGGCTATCTTGACATGCCATGTCTGGTTCAAGGAAGAAAAAGAGAATCTGAGATGACTGGATGGATGGATGGATGGATGGATGGATGGATGGATGGATCTTTGGCATGTGTGGCTTCATGATTACAAGTAGGAAATGCACATTGTGAATGGCCATGCAGCAGTGTTCTTTAGAAAAGAAACACAACCAAACAAAACACAGAACAAAAATCCAAAATGTATATTATTTGAAATTCTCGGCCTTGTCCTTCACATAATTTTCAGTGTGATTCCAAATTAAGTTTATGTCAAGCTCATGAGGCAAGAGAGCTTGCATGTTTTACCTCAAGTCACACTCAGTAAAAGAACATCCTAGGAAACTACCTCTTTTCAGATAGCTGTCTTTTTTCAACTCCTTTAAGTAAATGTGGACTTCAGGTGACAGAGCAACTCCTGTTGTGTATACACAAATGAACAAATAAAAAAGCCAAGTGGCTCAATTATTATATTTTACTTTTGTATTTTCAACAATAAAGTAGAAAATTCAATTCTTTTTTGTGCTAAAATAAAATGAGGGAAAATAATGTCAGATACGTCAAGCTGACAAATTTTGTGTATTCAATGTGTCTTACTCAGTTCTGGGAAATTAATATCTAACCAACAGCTACATCACTTCAAATCCTACAGAAAATGTGAAACACAGATTTATTTTATAGAATCATAGAATGTTTAGGGCTGGAAGGGACCTCCAAAGGTCATCTAGTCCAGACCCCCTGCAATGAGCAGGTACACCTTTAACTAGACCAGGCTGCTCAGAGCCTTGTCCAACCTCACCTTGAATATCTCCAGGGATGGGGCCTCAACCACCTTCCT